>LOND01009991.1:3895-13967 GCA_014220965.1 Paragonimus kellicotti
GTTACGTTTTGTATACAAACTCTCATGGTGTATCTGGTCAGTAGATTTTGAGTGTGCACGAATCAAGCAACAACATTGTTGGCGATATATGTTAGGCGAATGAACCTATTGAAAGCATACATCCGGGTAAAGATTATTAGTTTCCGAATAAGTGGAACGTTTGGCACTCGGTCAGGTCCAGACTAGTGAGCATAAATATTTTAACTGGAGCCAGTCATTGTTTGACATTTTCTCGGAATATCTACGCCTGAGTGAGAGGAAACCTCGAAAGTGAAACGATTTGTTGTGGACAATCGAATCAACTTGTAGACGGAACTTAACGAACGAATGGTATGCGAGAAAGTTACTCAAACTAGTACATGGTACTAGGGTTTACAATGCTGAGTGTAACACTTTATACAAACAAACAACACGACTTACTAGCAGCTATCCAATTGAATTGCTGCATGTACCAGTCAAATATATAATGATAGTTTATCCTTCCAATTTGAATAATAACCTGTTGTGATGAGTGAAATTACGGTCTTAAATGAAAATTTGAATTGGCTTGTGTCAATCCATGTAAGAAGCTACTACAAGAAATGTAGCGTTATCAGTTCAGTGTGCTATTTCTCAATGATCACTAGAATTATATTCAATTTGTACTAAATAATAAAAGCCATCCACGGAAGTTTTGATCCCGTGGACTCAATACTTACATATAGAAGAATGTGGAATAGTTTGCTGAGAACTGAACATGATCAAGTTGATTGTCAAGAATTGCAACAAAAGAATGGTTGCCGAGTCAAAATTAGGTTGATAAAAATTAAGCATCTCCCTAACATCCTATACAACTCAACATTTTGTACATCGGTACTGTAAAGCGTTGGTCATATCCTATCGATTATAACGTTTCGTAAACTGTTCTTCTGCTATTGCTTCAGCCAATTACATGAATGCCACACTCTCAACAAGTTAATTGAATTCAAAATAAAGGTGGAATGAAATTTCACACATTAACCCAAAAGTTAACGTGTGCTCTGACGTACAGATTAATTGGAACAATGATGAGGTGGGTCTGAAGATATGTTAAAAACTACGAAGGACTCAAAAATATTAAGAACCACTATTTAGTTTGCCTCACTCAACCCATAGATTATCATTGTAGACCAATTCAGTATTTTACCTCGTAAGCTGAAACACTGATTTTGGTCAAAAAATGAACAGATGATAAAATATAACATTCCTAGAGAACATTTAGTGGGAAGCTACATTACAAACCGTTTCGTGTGTATGTATCGGTAAATTCTTCAACGCAACTTATGTGACGCAGTATATTTTGCGAACGATGAAAGATTTTTAGGGAATGTGATGCAAGGATCGTAAAGCAAGATTCTCCGGCCACCTGTATGCAGATTAACAATGGTGACGCGAACTTCCCAGATTAACTGGGGTTGTGGTTTTGCTTCAAAGATTGTTTTGTCTAGCCTTGGGACAGCTACTGAATGAAGTGTTTCGTTTTGTTCTAACGACCTTCTAAGTAACTTTGTAAAACAAAATATGTCCGTGCCTTCGACTATATATTCTAGACCTGATGCACCATTCACGCTCTGAAAGGGTTCCTTAAATCAGGTCGCTGCAGTCGTTGCTATGCAGGGCAAAGCCAAATTGTTTTCCAGCGATTTTATCTATTCTTACACTCACAACACTATCTTTCTGATAAACGCTCATCAACTATTGCCATGAAAACGATCACGTACAAAATTCACATAGTTTCATTTTCGCGTCTGGGGAAAATATTGGTTGTTAAGTGCCCACCTATGGATTGAATGGGTCAACAAATGGTCATCGCAGTGGGAGTGGTTACTCGAGCTTGTTCTGGAAACATATGATGATTGCCGTCAGTCGGATAGTGTGCGCTGACACATGATCAGTCTTCCTTCAGCTGTCTGGAACCATCCGGAATGATGTTATTTGATACGTCTCGACAGAGGCCGAGTCGCACGGTCAACGTATTTTGCTGAACAATTGCAAACAAATAAGTCGTCGCAGATGAATTGCTGACCGGGACCCTGTCTTTCAGATTCAGAATGATCAACAAAGAACGTGTGATTTAAAAAAACCGACCCAGCTTTTCAGACATTTTGCTTATGAAAACAATTAGACAACACACTGGTGATTTAGTTGATATATTCTCTTCAAATGGCAATCGCACGAACGTGCGTATACTTTTTACCCTTTTAATCATTCTCGATACTTGAACCGTCTCCATGTGTTCAGTTACAAGTTCGCTCGAGTAGTCATTCATGTGAAAATTACGGGAAACAAGATCTAACTCCTGTTTGGAACATCCATTAAACAGATTTTTCAACTCTATCTACTGAACACTTGACCACCAGATTGATTCATAGATAATTAACAAATAATTGACCATCACAAGCACGAAAGTGAGATAATGTCAGCTTTGATTAATTACAGGCTTTGCATGCGGACGCTCTTATGTTGTTGGTTTATAATTGTGACAAACTGGTGGAATTATACCGAAAACATGTTTGTCGTACTACGGCTTTCAAAGTGTCATTCATCGAGACGTTTTATAGCAGAGTACAGCATGTGTCAACCACCTACTAGTTTATACCTCGATCTCTAGTTGATCATTCATGATATACATGTGCGTCTATGACCACACTGCGACATAATATCAACGTGGTGGATGAGTATATAAGTGGATAAAACTGAGTCCTAATTGAGTAGCTTGAGAATTAATTAATTGCACCCAATCCTGAGAAACAGTGCTGTCTGATGTGATTTACGCTTACGAAGCGTTCAACAGATATAACGATGTCTCCAGATGGTAACTCCAATGAAGAAACAACCGGTCCGGAACCCCACACCTGCATAATTAAAAGCTCGAAAGGAATCGTTCCCTACTAGAACAGCCCGGCTGGTTTTCATATTAATCATGGAAGAATACCGCTGTGCCTTCATCTCCTGCCTATGGGTGCGTAAACGTAAACGGAATAACGATCAACGAACGACGGATTACGGAGCATACGCGGTCAGTTAGTCTCTTCTCCAGTCAATCCATCCATCTGAGGCTAATTTATGAACACAGGGAAAAGACTGGCCTTCAAACAGAGCTTCTTCGAGTCACTCAGCACAGAAGACAGCATGGTCACAAACCCGTTCGTATTTATAGGGTTTGCGACTAACAACCTAGCAAAGCCGAAATGAATTGACCCGACAGAAGTCTGGATAGTTCAGTTTAGCGTGTAGTCAGGATGACAACAACAGTTGTCACGACGGCTGAGGACGATCGTGGAGACCGGAGAAGTACACGACCATAGCAACAGTGAAGGTCGCTGACAAGTGTATTTTGCTCGTCCTTCTCGTCACCTCATATTTTCTGGGAAATGACGATTTCCCCGACAAGTAAACTGAAGTGCAAACGTTTTTTGCCGAAAACCATCGTTGCAGCCACTTGCGTATATACCACCTGTTGAAAAGTGAATAACCGTTAACCAACGAAAATTTTGTTTATATTAGACCACTGTTTGTTATCTGATCTCCGGTAACTTTGAGCGAGACTCATCAGAACTTCTTCAGTGCACAGTTAAACGTAGGCCAAATATAAGTTTTGAGTTTTTGACTGGAATACAACGAATAACCGGGTTGGGGCGCCGAATCGTCGGATATTCAGCAGGCGCCCATCCGTCCGGTACTCTACCTCAACGCCATCCTCCCAGAGTCCTGAAAAGCAACTGTTATCATGGCAGTCAAATATAAACTAAATAGAGCTGGGGCTAGCACACAACCCTGCTTCACGCCAGTGACAATGTCAAAATCATCACAAGTCGATCCACACGACTGTACTTTCGCCCTCATACCCACATGCAACATTCGAATCAAATTGACGAACTTACCTGGACATCCAAACTTACCAAGCACCGTCCACAACGCCTCGCGGCTCACGGAATCAAAAGCCTTGGTGAAATCCACGAAGAGAGCATACAGGGGCTGGTTGCGTTCCCGGCATTTCTCCTGAATTTGTCGAGCAGCGAACACCAGGTCGATCGTACTCCGACTCGCCCGGAATCCGCATTGCTCCTCAGGGACATTGGTCTCCAAGACTTCCGTATTCAGCCGGTTCAGGAGAATTCTGGCAAGCACCTTGCCTGCGCAGCTCAGCAGACTTATGCCCCGATAGCTGTCAGGGCATTGCTTGCTACCCTTACCTTTGAACAAGGGTACGATCAAGGCATCCTTAAATTCTTGCGGCATCACTTCGTGCTCCCAGATGGAGTGAACCAGCTGGAGTAGTGCACGTTCCAGCGCCGGTCCGCCATTCTTCAGGATCTCAGCCGGCAGTCCATCTTCGCCTGCAGCCTTTCCGTTGCGCAGTTGACCAATCGCTCTCTGCAATTCTAGTAAATCCGGGGCGAGAGCAAGTGAAGGCTTGATGGCCTGTTGCGACAGGCTGTTCACGGTCACCCAATCGATGGTAGCAGGACGGTTCAGTAGGCTACCAAAGTGTTTGCGCCAGACCTTCATGATGTCCTCTGGCAACTGCACGCTGGTAAACAGTCTTTACCTCACAGTTCTCCAATCGTTTGACATCCAGCTTCTGCCGTTGTCCGGAAGACCTACAATAAACAGACTTGCGTACATGGATAAATAATTTAGTCCTGACCAATCTATGATCTGTGCTACATTCAGCACCGCGCATCACTCGCGTGATACGCACTTCACTAATGTCGCGCTGCCGCACAATCACGTAGTCAAGCAAATGTTGATGACCACTTCGTGGATGGGTCCACGTCGTGATGTCGCTCGCATCCAGCTGGAATCGGGTGTTCGTGATAGCCAGCTCGTGAGTAGCACACAGGTGGAGCAGACGATCACCGTTCTCATTGACTGAACCAATGCCGTAGGGTCCGAGGACTCCCGGCCAAGCTACTGAGTCGCGCCCGACTCGAGCGTTCAAGTCACCCAGAACAAACAGTCGGTCACTCACTGGTGTCGACCGGATTGTGACGGACAGCTGATCATAGAACTGGTCCTTTGTATCATCAGTGTGACACATAGTTGGACCATAAACACTGAGAAATGTAGCACACTTACCTCGACCGAGTCGCAGGCGCATAGACAGCATTCGAGGGCTGATGCCGTGCGGTTCGCCTATCATCAAAGCATTGATGTGATCAGCGACTGCGAAACAGACACCATGCTCCCGAGCACCGTCTGCCGGGTAACCTATCCAGTAGAAGGTGTACCCAGCACCTGCTTCCCGCAACTTACCTTGGTCCGCAAGCCTTGTCTCGCTCAAGGCTGCTATGTCGATTCCATAACGACGCAACTCCATCGCGATCAGTGCAGTGCGCCGTTCTGGCCGCCCTGTTGCGCTGCATCGATCCAGCAGCGTGCGCACATTCCATGCTCCAACACAGAGCGTCTTGCGTCCCCGTGCCTGTTTCAGGTTGGTCTTCGGGTTACTGAAACTTGAGTGAGCATTATCTGCTCGAGGATTCTGGTTGGGGGAACAGTATGAGGGTGAGTGTTTGGCAGTAGCATATTTTCGCCTATCCACCCTGCCATGTGCAGCAGATAGGGCGACCCGGTTTATCCTGCGTGACGGCCGATGCAGTATGGTATTTCGTTTATTTTGTATAGTCATGGTTTTTGGGCTTAGGATACTGCCAGGACGCCCAGACCTAGACAGGAGAGCGATTAGGGCCCTCAACCAAAGCCTTTGGCTCAAAAGCCTGTACCGCAAGGCAGCAGGTGACGCACAGGCACACATACGCACCAATCACCTGAAACAGGCTCGACAGTCACAACCCGAGAAATTCGGCACATTCACACAAAGATAATACTGCGAAGACAAACCGACCACACACACACCGAATCAGATCAGGCAAAAAAGAAACAAAAACAACATCAAACCGTTCCAAAGCACAGCACAGCGGCACCATACACAACGTACGCATCTGCTTTTGTCTGGTTGCTCCCCTGTGGCCAATCTGACATGGTTGAACCTACATCGACCAAAGTCGAAGTCAGCACAGCCCACCGGATCAAAACAACACACAAGCCTGACCACCACACGAAAGGTAGCAGAAAAAGGTCAGGAATAAGCAGCCCCACGGCAATAAAAGCGCTCATATAAGCAGTAGTCAAGATCGAAATATATGCCAGTGGCAAAATCCCACTCCGACCGAAATGCACTTTAGACTCAATCACAGAATGGAGGTTGATCAGCAGCTCAATGAACATATTAATTTCATCTGGAGCAAATACCACGGACTTTTTCACCGTTTCATCGGGTGTGGATGGGCGAAAATCAGTCGGATTAGAAAGAAACGTCACAATTTTGAAGCAATTAAATCCATGATCAGGTGGTTTAACCTACGCTCCTCAATAACCATGACTTTCCCACTCAAGAAAAGACTAGGAAAATCCGCAGAAACTTCGGGGGCTAACTAGTCTGTGGTACACGGTTCTGCAAATAATACTTGGGAAAGTGTGCAACCGGCTCACACTGCCCGGCCTGGTTAACACAGCATAACATATTCAACAGCGTGCAGGCTATGGTACGGGTCATATGAAGTTAAAGAATTGTAACAGGAATGGATGTGGTTGGTATTCACTAGCTATAGCTTGAACAGGAGAAGTTACCAGTGATTGAGGACTGAGTTGTTCATAAGTACCAGAAGTGACATTAACTGATACAGTTATTCGCTGTGTGCGAGAGATGGACTGAAAAAAACGCCTGTGAAGATCTTCAGGTAAACACATAAAATCACGACAGTTATTTATGACCTGTGCTCCAAAATTACACTTCCTAAATTATGAATACAGATGCCAATAATATACGGACGACGGTGGAAGATTACTGCAGTAAAGACTATTAGATCCATTCCAATCATGTGCGAATGACAATGACGTGTGAATCGCCACTGAGATATCGATAAAGTGTGTTTGTTTGACTATCTAATTTATCCAATCAAGGAAATATTGAATAAATTGAAATACGTACCAGACGAATCGACGTGTCTGAAGAATGAAGTGGGAAGAGCCTTGTTAATAAGTACGACAGATGTTTCTTACGGCTAACATACATAGCGTGACTGAACAACTGAAAGAACAGGCGAAAGGTAACTCGATACTGTGGTGTGGAGTGGCCAGGTTACGCCTAGATCAAAGATTGTGCCAGCTATCACATAAACCCAATCAGTAGAAATTAACTGGTGTACACCGAAGAAATGCGGCAAACAGAGAATGCAAGTTGACACATAAACAGCTCGAGGCTGATTAAGTTAAGATCGTTGCGCATTTGTGATTTTGATTAACTACCAGCCGGATTTGTTAACCAAGTTGTTACTGTGAAATCGTCAATTTTAAGTGAGATGTTATAGGTTATGGAACCGGTCTGTAATCTACTTTGCTCTGTGTAATGGATAGAAAAATAGAGGGCGTAACTCAATATGTTTCTAAGAGTCTGCTTCTTGAGGTACTGGACACTATGCAGGTGGGGACATTATATGGTGGGAACCTACAGGTGAACGTATGCCGCTTCTTGCATGAAAGTTAGCCGGACAGGATGAACTACAACGACTGACTCTGAACACAATGACAGAGTTATTTGCGGTGCCAATTATGACTAATTTCAACGCGTTATTTGTTGACAGGTGGTCCGAGTTAATTAGATGAAAGCCGTAGTTGATTCGCAGCCAAAATCGGAACGATATATGAATAGCTCAGTGTTAGCTATCAATTTGAGAGAGTGCGCCATGCAGATTACTGTTATTAATGCCTCAAAAATGTGCGCAACTATCCTACACAGCACTGAATGTTTAACACAGCAAAACATCGCTTCTTGAAGAGCAATTGGTTTCACACGAACTTCTCCACTTGCCGTTACTGGATCGCAAATGTTACTAGCAGAAGTTAAGTAGAGAACATTTGACTGTGTGAAGATCTGCTTTATCTACCACCAAACAAAATCGCTGTATAGCTCCAGCGTGTGGAAGTGGTTTGAAAGCATTCTATCTTGAAGAAATATGTGACATCCTTGATGAAGCTGCCACTGTTAGTTTTCGTTTTATCAGGGTTCCGCAAGTTACAGTACTTGAACCATGGTTTTCAGATTGGACTGAAGTCAGGTTGCTTTCATTTTGTGGATGTTACTAAGGCAATCGTTTACTTCAACTGGAACTGACAGCTGGAGCAAGAAGCTGCATAACTGGCAGAGTACTCAACTAAACTGTTATCTTTTAACGCAACTAAACGTTAGTTATTCGTTTTTCGAGCAATAGGAGTTGGCATAAGCTGCGGCAAAACAAATCGCGCATAGAAAAACGTGTGTATATGAAAAGCCCGCGGTTTTAGTTTTCTGCTCTGAGTCACCTTCTGTCCAGCGCGTCTAAGCCTACACAAGAACCAGGAAGACTGTCTGCTGAAAGTAGTAGTTTCAATAAAAAGCTAGAGCATGTATTACTCTGTCTCATATATTTTGGAGTGAGAAACTGGAATAATATTGGGAATCATCAATACCATATTTAGAAGAGGACGGGAGGAAATGTAAACTACTGAAGCAACTTGGAGTTACTGAAGTAACTGTGTAGCAAATTGAGTTCGGGGAAAAATTCTCTCCACTCCTCACAATAAACATGCAATATGTAACACACAAATCTTGAAAGTGACAGAAGTTGGTTATTTTGTCGAGCTTTGTTAGGAACAGACGGATTCTTCAGTCTCCATGCAGCAGAGTTTCCTCTGAAAGAGTTTACTTGATCTATTTTTTGTTCACCTGTCAACTTTGGTTCAATTTTGCAGATTTTCCTCATAATAAGTTCACCACTGTTTCTAGTAATACTACTTAGTGTACAATAATGTTAGACTGATAGCTAATTTCTCTGTTTCCAAAATGGACCCTTCTTCACATATGTAGTGCAAGGGTATCCGACTCACGACCGATTGAATAATAGTGCGTTAAACTGTTTCTTGGCTACCGAACAAATTGTACACCCATTTGGCGTAATAGCAAAGCTACTGTTTCCGACCAACACGAGTGGTTCCTCACATCAGTGTGCAAAACCCCGAACGGTTAGGAACTTTGCATAGCATGGTATAAATATGAAAGTCCAGCAGAATGTGAAGCTTCTGTGAAAGATTTCACCACTCCGGAATGACAGCAATTTGTGAAAGAAGCAGGGTTTGTACACACACTGATTCCGATGAATGGCGGTGCAAACGATTGCACTGTTATATAGTTCACTGGTTTTACACTTAGTTCAATATTCAGGGCATAGTCATCTGCTGTGATTATTAGCCCTTGAGTCAGCACCGCTTGTACGCATTTCAGTGAAGTTCAGTCACTGAAACTGAACTTCGTTGTGCATGTCCATATGTTGTAAAAGTTTGTACGGAATTCTGGTATCTACTATAGCTAACGGTGATTAAAATAACGAAGTAATGACACTTTTCGCGAATACTTCTTTTCACTCCAACTAGTTCCTCAACTACTGGATCAAATATCGCTTGAATGAATCCATGCCCAATACGGTTGCGGTAGAATTCGTGGAAATCTCTTATGGCTATTTGCAGGATGATGCCACCATGCTTGTACTTTTCAATCAGACGGAAGTGGACCTCACTGATTTAGGATTAGGCGATGTATTCTACGAATCGGGTGAAGCTGATCGACAAAGAGTACCACTTCCAGTGAACAAGACCTAAGTACACAATATGCGCGGTAACAAGAACAGTTGGATCTTTTCTCGTCCCTCGTATTCAACATGGTTTTGTTATGAACCTATCAACTGACCAACATACACATCCGTATTCGATAATTAACGTTTGTAATGTGATCTAGAATAGCCGCAAAATTATGGAACGGAGTAAAATTGTTTGGAAGTAGTCAGCTCAGCTTTCTGCAAGCCAAGCTACTCTGCATACAAAGCATTGTCTCTTATGAGGGTTACCACGCTTTACTACTGAGAAATGTTCGATTTTCCAGAGTTAATCTAACCCGCACTGATTTTGATAATGTTGACGGATTTCTAACATATACGCAGGGTAGTACAGCTTTCAT
>LOND01009996.1:0-11070 GCA_014220965.1 Paragonimus kellicotti
ATTATAACCTTCCTCGTTCTGATTCGGACGACAGTTATCATCATCATCATCATCATCATCACTGACAGCAATACATCAGTGGTTCACACTGATGCTTTGACCGTCACAACGAGACTGGACCTTGACGTGGTGTGACGGCTTGCGCATCTCGATGACCTATTGGGCTAAACTGGACGGTGTGATCACCACACCGATAGAGTCACTCATACCAGGCAGGCCAATGGGTAGAGGTCTGACAAACCAGTCTCCTGGTCCTCCAGGTTGGGGGTTGGAAGAAGGTTGGCATCTTTTTCCGGAAAAAGTACCAGTTCTGGTACATTGCCACCCAACCGCTGCCTTGCGGTACAGGCTTTTGAGCCAAAGGCTTTGGTTGAGAACCCTAATCGTTCTCCTGTCTAGGTCTGGGCGTCCTGGCAGTATCTCAGCCCACACACAACCACAACCATGAATATTCACAACATCAATCATCATTCATTATAGACGGCAATACTTCAGTGGTTTACACTGATGCTTAACTGCGACAAAACCACGAAAAAGAAAAAAGAAAACCTATATAGGAAGAGAGAAGAAGAAAAGGGGAGGGAAAAGGGACCTAACTATTACAAATAGTCACGTCTATATTCAAAACAGACAACATCAAGGCGCCTACAACTTGCAAACAAACAACCGACCTGTACGTGCTGCGACTATAAAAAGTAGTTCTACTGTATGCCCACAGGATCGTGCCTCACTACTTAGGCATTTCCACGCGGTCAGTAGGATTGGTTTTCTGGTAGTAATGTGACATACAACTCTATAAGTATATCTGCTTTTCATCTGACTGGTCATTGTTGGCTTGTCTGACAAGGTCTCATCTGGAAGAACATAAGTCCTAGTCAGGGTAGCCTTCCGGATCGATGCAGGGCACAAACCTGATCACCATGCCAAGGTAGCAGAGTAGGTCAGTATACAAATATACAACTATACGGAGACATTTACAGAAAAGCACTTACGTATATCCGGTATTCCATTTTTGAAGGCATAAGGTACAGATTCCCGCCGTCAAGGCAGTACTCCATGGATGCATCAGGTTTCGACCGCTCCTGCTGCCACATCTCCCAAGTGCGTATTCTAGTTTCAGTTTCAATTATTCACCCACGAGACAGCTCGATAACGCATTCCAACAGGTTCACTACTTCATGGGAAAAGCGGCAGACTGCAGGCGTCATCTATGCCGTTTGCTTCTTCATACTCGCGTGCAGTCGTAATCGCCACTTTAACGTCAATTCCTGAAAGATCCTCCCGCAACACGCCCGGATTCATTGCCTTCACAGTAATTTTTGGCGTACCAACAAGCAAACACCCTAAACTCACGCCTGTACACTACTCAAAACGCATAGTCGCTCCCTATACGCTTCTTTCCATTCATTTCAGTCTCAACTCACGTGACTGTCCTCCTGAACCCCCTCCAGTTCTAGCATGTCTTTCTTGGTGCAGGGATGGGTCGCCGCACCTCCGTACTACGGTCTAAAGTGTGCGAGGAACAGAGTGGCTAAGGTTCTGGGCATACACATGCTGGGGCTCCTAATTGTTTCCAGTACACCACATGTCAATGTGCAATTCCGATCGGCATTGCCCGATGTCTTTGGCGATGCTGAGGCAATGTTCAGGTAGCGTTCACATTCCGCTTAACTCAACAGACGTTCAGGAAAGTGGTGAGCACTCCACTTGTCCTCCCAGTATGCTAATAAGCACAGTTTGGGGAGTTCACTGGCAGAGCCCATATGAAAGCCCATTCCATTAGGTGAACAACAGTAGTCTGCAGAGGATTTACCCTTCCTAACGCGACTTTAGTGAAACGGTCCAAATTTTGAGGTCGTCAGTGTACACCAGACACGGTGACTTAAAGATTTTGGGCAGATTATAGACAGAAACGAAAACAAGCAGTAGGCTCAGGACTGAGCTCTAAGGATTACCGCTGGACACCTCTCGTCAAGAGAAGTGGATCCCATCCACTATAACCGAGTAACCACGATTGGGGAGAAAGTACTCTATCCACTTTAAGATGTGGTCGGTGATACCTAATGCCTGCAGTTTGCATAATACCCTTTTCTTGTGATCTTATCAAAGATGATTGCGAAAGTCTCATCACGGTGGACATCCATTCATACTCACACTAGCCTCAGCAACCCCTACTGCTGCTTCCTGTTAGCAGTAGTTTTGTGCAGATAAGGAGGGATCTGGCAAAAAACCACTGTTGGCACAACATGTAGCAACTCCTCTGCCTACAGATACCTCATCGGTCTCCTGTCCACTTAAACGATCCCAACAACAGATCGTAAGGTTCAGAGGTCGATATGTGATTGGTAGTTTGTCGCTGCCACTCACATACATGCAGACAAAGAAGTGCTCCTTTCCACTCTGTTGAAATTCGATCCCTTTTGTTGAAACAAGTTTAAAATTCCAGTCAGTGGAAACTGCGAGCTTCTTCAGTACGAATGGAGATAAAACATCCAGATCGGGCCAGAGGGTGAAGTTCCCCAAGCCTTTCTGCGATCTCCTCCTGATTCCTGCTGCGTTTAACGCTGCGATCTGCGGAGCAGAGAAGGGATTCGTATGACTCGACCGAGTACATTGTAGCATAATGAGCCACCAGGGCCCCGATTTCTCCCTGCCGCTTCTGCTTCCTCAACATCTTAGACAAGTGTAAATATGCCTATTCTTTTTCCCGTCCGTCTTCGCAAGTAAACGTATAACAGTTCGGGGGCTGTCACTGATTTCTCTGCCAAGCGATCATTGTGAACTCTGTTTCGTAACCGTTAATCTGCCACAACAGTTTCAAAAACTCCTGTAACGTTCGTATCGGTATTTATTGACCTGAAAGTCTCCCTGCTCGACTTTCGTTGTCGGAGACACGTCCTTGGCCTCAGATCGAACCATCGTGACCCTTGGCAGCCCAATTACGGCAAAAGTCTCAACCAGTTCGTGCAATTTCTCTTATTCGTCTTCACTGACTATCGATTTCTGGACCATCCTCATCTATCTACCCAATGGAGTTTCTTTTTCCTCGCATCTCAGTAAGCACTATTCGCTAGACATTTCGACTTACTGTCAATTCCACTTTCCAAGTACTCGGTAGGCTCTAATAAATCGAGGACTTTACGATCACTATTACCAAATGGTAGAAAAGGATTCGGGCAGCCTACGTCCAACTTCCTTGGAGTGAACACCAGATCCAGTGTGTCACCAGAACTTCACCATATCTTGATCACAGGGCGCCGTTTCTCTAGGGGCAGCAAAACGTCCAGTGAGTTAGCAGCTTCAGGAACAATTTCGAGCAAACATCTTACGTCCGCGGGTGAAATTGGTCCCAAAAGTGCACCTACTGGTTGAGAGGTGGACCTTTCAGAGAGGAAAATGGAGAGTAACGAAGAGAACGATGAAAGAAAAATAACAGATGGTCTTGAAGTAGGAGTGGTTTGTAAAAGATAGCAGTAATGTTAAAAGTTAGTGTCCAGAGCGGTGTCTGTGGCCTCTGCCCCGTCCCAAGCATTTACTACTTTGATCTGACTGCTTACAGTCAACTACGCAATTGCAAACGATATCCGTTCCTTAGTCCTGAGGCTAACATTCATGTGTACGTACGTCACCTCTCCTCACTCTGGCGCACATATACATACATATACTCATACAGTCATACACATATCCCCTAAGTGTCACTACCGCATGCACCTTCTGTGAGCATACTTATTTTCATGCAAGCATGGTGAAATCATGCCACATACATACGTACTCACACATCTCGGTGCCTGTTTTCCGAGACGCGGTCTGATTTGGTTTAGTTGGGAAAGAGTTCTATGAAACACACGTCGCATAAGCATGTGCAAGTCCGGTTTTTAATGAAAGGAGGTGGACGCCAGAAGCATCTATTACATCCTGGGGAGAAATGTTCCAATGGCGAGATTTCTACTGGGAAAAACTTGTTCTCAAAGTAGCCGTACAGTTTGGTAGTCCACTTTAAGTGCTGTCTCTGAGTTGCAAGGTATCAGATGGCTCAATTAACTTACGGTTGAGGTGAGACGGATCACTTAGAGTGCGACAGATTAAGAATCAGTCGTTCCTCTGTTTTCTGTACGTCACGGGAAATGTTTCCAAAAGGTTCAATCGCTCCGGGTAATCCCGATTACGTAGGCTAATGGCCCGCCTAGATACCCGACACTGAGCCATTTCTAGCCGTCGACAGTTCTTAACGCAGTAAGGAACGCACGCCTGGATGTTCACCTCAAGGAGAGCATGAACATACGAACTGTAAATGGCCTGAAGCAGGGATGGATGGAGAGTACTTGGCATCCTAGTGATCAAGTAGGATCTGGCATTCGTTTTTCATGTCACAGATTCACATTTTGCGGTTAGGCTTGGGTCAATCGAAATTAGTGTGTTAAATTATTTTCAGAGTCGGCTGAGTGCGGTTTACTAGAAGATAAGGTTTGTGGACACAAACGTGGGACTTGTATATTGACCTCATTGAGCGGAAGCCGGTTAGTCTGTACCCATTAAGAAAGTGACCTCGAGTCGGCTCGTACTGACAGCGTCTCCGTGGGACGAGACTGCTCATCATCGTTCGGAGCCGCCTGTATATAGCGATAGGAGAAAGTATACAACTTCGCGTAAATCAATGGTGAGCGATGTGAATAGCAGGAAACCTAGAATGAAGTCATGTGGGGCTCCCGGTTGACTCTTACCCTGAAGTGCCTGTCCCTCAGAAACCTGTCAGCCAGCTGACAGCTTCGTCGCGGATGACAAATTCGGGTAGCTTGATGATCGTTGTAAAAACAAAAACTTTGTAAAAAACAAGAAAATCACATCTACCTCTCATCCGCTGTCCTGGTCCAGTGGTCAGAAGCACTGAGCGGGTTTGTGATACATGATCTCATCATCATCATATCAGACACGACCGACCAAAGGTTACTGTGGGCTCGGGCTGCGCTCACCACAACAGTGACGTGGAATATCCTAGAAGAAAACGTTACTAAGAAGGTTGAAAATTAATAGAAGTCTAAGCAAAAGAACTAGAAATGGTATGGATGCAGGTACGCCATTGACTGCGACACGCCGCCATCTCGGATAGCGTCTCCAACCAGCGGTTTGAGTGATCACGAGGACCCCATCCAGGCAGGCGACACCTACCCACTTTACTCAGTGGAGCAGTCAGGGTCTTCATATTTCGTGACCACGTTGTCGCTTGACCACCACGTGGTTTCACCCAACTGTTGGTGGTCTCAGTATATAATGACCGGTACGGTAAACGCTCAGCTGGCATGCGGAGTACGTGACCTAACCATCGCAGGCTGTGCAACGTGAGTAGTTGACCGATCGATCGCGCATCCCGAGCGTTCCGGAATACGCGCCGGCGAACTGCCGTATTGCTCACGCGATCAGTCCACTTAATGTGGGCTAACTGGCGGAGACAACGATGGTCAAATACAGCAAGCTTGTTGATATCTTCCTTGCGAACAGGCCATGTCTCCGAACCATAGAGCAAAACAGAACGCACACAAGCATTATATACTCTTCCTTTCAGCGACAATCGAACGTCTTTTCGACGCCACAGATGACGCAGGTTGGCAAAGGCAACTCGTGCCTTTGCTATCCTCGTTGATATCTCATCAGCAATATTACAAGCTGACGAGATAATGCTACCCAAGTAGGTGAAACTGTCCACAGTCTCAAGCGATACTGCAATAAAGAAAGTAGGAATGGAAATGCCCCAGTCTTGAAGTAACACTTTGCACTTTGAAGGTGCGAAGCGCATTCCATACAAACCAGCCCGGTCATTCACCTTGTTCAGCATGGTCTGCATGTCTTCGGCGGAGGGGCTAAGTAAGACAATGTCGTCCGCATACTCCAGATCGGTCAACCTAGCTCCAGGAAGAAGCTCAACACCAAGTCCACTGGACTCCTTAAGCGCACCCTCTAAAATGTCGTCCATGACAAAATTGAACAGGAAAGGGGAAATCGGACACTCTTGACGAACATCACTAGAAGTGATGAACTCCCGAGACAGCTGCCCATAAACCCCTCACCCTGCTTGCAGAGTGAGCATACAGTGATCTCAACAGATTCACGTATTTCCCTGGTACTCCCTTGCGAAGAAGACAGTTCAGAGAAGTTACGAGCTCTTTGGAATCGAGAAAGCAGCCTTCAGATCCAAAAGACCAAGACCGTCGGCTGCCTATAAGAGTGCCGATGTTCCAAGATCCGTCGCAAGGTAAAAATGTGGTCAACACACCCTCGACCGGATCGGAATCCTGCCTGTTCTTCACGTATCTGGCTTTCTCTGGGTTTAGTGAGCCGACGTAAAAAGGAGGCCAGTGAGTAAAGCTTGAAGCAACCGCGCTCGAAACTCGTGCTGTTCGCGAGCCAACAGTGCATGCCTCTCCAGGTGGAGTCCAAGTCGCCCACGAGACTCACGAGGATAGATGGGACGGCAGCTTGTTTGTATCCGTTCGCAATCCACCCAAGCAGACGGGTGTAACTTCGGTAATTTCCAGCCAATGGGCCTCTTTTAATCCGTAAGAAGTGTTAGGATGTTCCAGAGCCTATGATGCGTTCCCGCACAGGCTTTCGGGGAACAGAGCTGTGTATGCCGTCCCAATCGGTAGGTTTTCCCGTAGCAAACAAGATTAGCATATACTTGACTGTCCCCTCACTGAAGACTACAACCGCCTCACTGACTGACCTACTGTCCGAGGGGTAGCTGGTAGAAAAACCGACAGATGAACTTCAGATTCTCCTTTCACTCACTGGACATCCGGAGTTAGAAAGCTCTATCATCCCTTCTCACTAGATCAATGCAATTTTTTGTAGTGTTTTCGCAATAAGCTCGTCTAGCATCTGTCATTCGAAAATAGTTTCATAGCCTGTGAGAAACTTTCTGCCTTTCGTCTGCTGTGAACGTGCCTGCACCTTAGTCGAAGGTGGTGAGGAGTGAAAACGGATATTAATTATTTGATGGCGTCTTGTATGTTGGATTCTATCCGAACTCATTGGTCTCCATCATAGCAGTTTTCATGCCGTACAAATGAGAGCCGGCCCGTAGCGGGTTGTGTTTTCTATTAATAAATCGTGCGCTACACTAAAATACGCATAGTAGCGTCGCGGACGGGAAAAATTGAACCTCGTAAATGAAGCGAAACTGGAGCATGACATGGTCACTACGGCCTAGCAGGTCTAGTAAATGCAGTGCGTCGTCTTGGTTGAACAATGAGGTCCAGTAGAGACTGGCCGTCTTGGCTGCGCCAACTGGCAGCTTCCTGAACATGGTTTGCTAACCCAATGTCTGTAACTGTCACCCAGAAGGTAGAGCCCTCAAGGTTTCAGATTTTGCCGTTCACATACGAGTAATTAAACGGAACGCTGTTGCAGGAAGAACTTTCAAATAATACACGCAACCTGGGGATAGGAGAAGCGTTTTGTTTACAGTTGATGGTGAGTCGTAGAACTATCCTACCAAACAGGGACTGGTGTTGATTTTTCTGAAATCATATAACGAAACTGATTCGAGGACTGGTTGTAGAATCAATTATTGCAATGAGTCTTTGAACGGAACTCTGAGATAATGCGCCGCCTCCTCCCCCTTGACCACGCTGGTCTTCTCCAAGCAGTAGTGTGGGGCCAGAGACGTCTATCTCAACTATCATGCTGTCCCGCTGGAACCATGTAGTCGTAACACTAATCAGAAGAAGCCTACAGGGCAAGGGTCAACAACGAGTTTCTAATAGTTCGTTCACTATGCTCTAGATATTTGTACAGAGGAAATCCCGAGCCGGAAAACTGAAGATTGTTTCCGACTCATCAGATGGAGAGACGCCTTCCGAAAGCGTTAATGCTGATTGTGTTGGACCGACCTCGTCAGAGTCGGCTGAGAAGTTTTTTGGTAGTACCCGCCCTACTAGATCTGGCGGTGGGAGGGCCCATAACTACACTGTGGTCAATTCTTATGGTATTATACACAAGCTGGAGACCACCTTTTTGAGAACACTGCGGGGGGAATATGCATCGACAACACCTTCCTCAGCGAAAATGGCTCTAAGTAGCTTTGGCTGCTTCAATCCTTGGAGTCAGGGTCGGGATATGGTGCTTGCTATGGCTGAAGGTGCACAAAGGTTAAGTCTCCTGAGCAGGATGTCCCACGACTTTATGTCCCGCTTGAGTTGAGAAGGAGGCATTCTCTTCTAGTTATCCATTAGTGCCGTATGGTATAAGACCACACTTTCGGTGGCATCCGTCTGCGTTTTTGTGCAGCTGCCTGAGTTTTCACGGCAGACCACGTTTGAGCGTGACCATGCTGAATTCAGTTTACCTCGGGAATAAGGCGCAAAACGAGATTCCCAATACCTTAATAATTATGCACTGACATCTGCATGGGTCGGGATTTTCCACTAAACAACTGCGTGTGAACAATCGGCGAGCGTGTGACACGTATTACATTGTCCGGGTCTGTCTCCAAAACGTGATGCATCCTTTTCAAGGATTGTACGTCATCGGTCCATCTCTCCGCCAGAGTAGTTGCGGTACTTTCCGAAACGTTAAACACCATAACACTTGCAATCTTTGGGGGTTACGGTGTGCTCAACATAACAGTATGCTGCGTTACAGCCCGGATCAGTGGTCGATGACAGGTTGGTGGGTGATGGTGTCGGAATTTTCTTGAGCCCCACTTCAAGGGTGTTTCAGTGAACGTAGTGTTGCTAACGGATAATTCCGTCAGGCCACGAGTTGCCCCGTTCGCAGAACCTGCGGTTCAGCAACCAGTAGATGACTTCTGTTCGGTAAAGGAATGGTGCTATAGTCAAAATCTGCGTAACCAGAACATAGAGCACAGGTAAAGGGCATACAACACTATAAAATATAAACCATACAACACATTGCATATACTCTGTGTAGTATACAGTACACATACAATACACACTATACAATATATATGTACGGTACTAAGGTTAACTTGGGCATAATTCCTTATACTCAAGCATTCATAAACTTGTCTACTGCATCATGATTGTATTTCAGACAGACACCCTTACACACCTGCGTAGAATTTGGTTAACAGTAATTGTCTGGTACTTCCATAAATCAATGCCGTGCGAGAACTAGTAGTCATTCTTGATAAGTGGAGGGTAGGAATGTGTGCAAAATAAAGTGTTACCTGGGGGATTCAAGACCTTCATGAAGCAGGCAACGTCTCATGCACGAAACCGGAACTTGAGTAGTTATGCAATTGAATTTGCGTCTCGCTTATCGCCACCACCATTACCGGCATGAAGAAAATGGGTGCGAAAATAGTTTTACAATAGCGATGAAGAGCAGAAGGGGCTATTGTGTGAGGGGAGGGGTGGAACTTACAGACTGTTTTCCATCGTAAACCTTGGTTGTTGCATTCCGTACAAGGCGACTCTCCTTGTTTCGGACCGATATAAACTCCAGAAAAAGTCCAAAGCCGCGGGTAATACGAATTTAGTCAATTTTGGATTAAATCGGTTTTACTGACGACCCAGAATCGACTTTCACATTTATATTGTGGAAATTGACGGCTGAGTTTACTCAGCTACTTTAGATGGTTAGGTCATGTACTAAGGATGCCAGCTAGTCGTCTTGCCACACCGAGCACTGTTTGCCGACGCTGCGGCCGACTGGCGCAAGGTGCGAGGTGGACAGGTGATTTAATCCTCACACACTTCTTCTTTAGAGTAGGTCTCGTTGAACAGTTCTTTATGATAGCGAGTGATGACGGCCGGCGAGGACACAACAGGAAGCTCTTCAAGCTTCGTCCTCGGACCTTCCTTAGGGCAAGTTTTCTTTTCTTT
Source organism: Paragonimus kellicotti (assembly GCA_014220965.1). Classification (NCBI taxonomy): domain Eukaryota; kingdom Metazoa; phylum Platyhelminthes; class Trematoda; order Plagiorchiida; family Troglotrematidae; genus Paragonimus; species Paragonimus kellicotti. Next base: position 9,843 of record LOND01009996.1, read on the forward strand.
ACGAGGTTATCAACCTTTGGAACAGTCTTCCGTCTGAGGTCGTTAGCAGCACTTCTAGAGATCGCTTTAAAGCATTGCTTGATTCTCATTTACGAAAAAACCCATTAATCTTGTAACCTTACTCTGTTCTTGGTATTTACTGTAATCCCCAAGAGCGGTGCTACACCCTGTTTTCAATGATTGCATTTTAGATCAACGGAAGCCCGCTTGACACTGAGCAAGAAAAACCGACTGGATCCGGGTACTTTGGGCCCCTGCCTCGAACCCGTGTATCAATCGCTGAATCGCTGAAAACGACCTTGCGCCTAGGCCACCCAACAGACCAATCAGGAAGAGGCCACTTCACTGACCGTTACTTAACTTCATTCAGGTTAGCTTACGAAGTTTTGGGTTGTTCCACTTTTTCAAGTTATCCACATAGAAAAGAGAGTGACCAGAAATCCTCTCTGGCAAATCATCGGTATAAATGATGAATGGTATTTGACCAGGGACAGATCCTTGTGGTACACCCTCTGAGATACGTGCGGGGAGAAGATACCAGAAGCCGGCTTGAACACGGGGATTCTGTCATTAAGAAACGAATTGATCCAGCGGTGAATATCGCCTCTGATGCCGTGCATCTCCGTCTTTTGTAGGAGTGGGCCGTGTGGTGACCAGTCAAACGCTTGTAGTGGACAAATGGGTATGCGCTAGACCCTCGTCCACTAAACAATTTAGAACGCCTTTCCTGAAGGGCAATCGAACGTAGTCCCAACGGGCATCGAACTGGAGAACGCGGTGGGGTTTAGAAACAAACGGTATATTTCCAGCAATGTTTGGAAATATGATAAGTGGCTAGCTCTAACGTAGTCTGGGACCAACGGCAGCAACCAAGAGAAGAAAGAAAAGAAGCGCGAGGTGGGCTACCGCCCACTCGACGGCGCTCAAAGCGCGCCAAGCGAAAATTGCGTGGAACCTTCGAGTGCGTTAAACAACGCTCGAAAAGGTTCGGGCTAAACGACCTTGAAGAATGGAATAGAAGATGAGTCGTTAGGAAAGGACAAGCGTTCACTGCGTGCAATTAGTTGCACGACTGAAGAAAGTGGCACTGAGTTCATATCAGGCCTCCTATAGCAGGCGTACACAGAATCATGCGTACAGAACAAAACAAGCGGGAAAACATGGTTGCAGCCGGGATCCTTAGAGAAGCCACACGACCGCTGGTCACCACACGCTTTAGCGTAGGCGA
>LOND01010003.1:0-10735 GCA_014220965.1 Paragonimus kellicotti
AAGAAGCAGGATGTCGCAGTGTCCTGGTCGCACTGTCTTCTTACATGGGGATTGACTGCTTTGTGTTTTTTCTTTTTTTGCATGCTTCCTTACTTAATACTTCCGTTTTCCGTAGATAGCTGTCAAAACCAAAGGCAGCCGAGCTACAGTAACAATGTGTACGGATTGTAGATGGAAATGGTTTTGATGCAGAATACTGAAAATCCATTTCCTCATTTCTTCTGATCTCGCCCACACAACTGTAGGCCATCCCCTCTTCTAACCTACTAGATACGACGGTTCTCCGCTGAACAATCTTACGGATATTTGTGCAACTTTCATAATCCTAAAATTTGACATCTGCACCGCACCAAAATTAATAGTGGTTCATCAGATCTGGCTATGAGTTAGCGTAATTGTTAGCTGAGTTTTTCATTCGCATGACTTAACTCTAGTCCCATGGAAGTTACACAATGTTCTGACCAACCACGTGTGTCTGGTGGCGTAAACATGCTTTATGTGCTCACAGTTTACTGAAGTTCTCTACTAGTTGAGGCTTTCCATCAATCTATCGAAATTCGTTGGCTGGCTACAAAGCTTTACCTGAAACCATGTGTCAATTAACTCCATCCTATCATAATTAAATTTCTACGAACCGACGTCTGTTTTGGACGGCTTTTGAATCAGTTACATATATGACACGCAGCGAACTTGTTTTATCTGCGTGCGTTTGCCATGGTTCTAATTACAACAGATGGTGCATAGTTATTTCAAAGTCTGTGATAACAAAATGATTGGACAATGCAAAATCTAGGGTCTGTTTTCTCAGTTTCGCTGCTATGAAAATATTTGGTATCAGACAAATGCCTCCTTTCCAGTTTGATTATCTTGCAGCAATTTCGGATATTACTAGAACAAAATAACCCATTGTTTTGCCAGACAGTTGTTTGATTAACCTAACTAACCAACGTGAAGCTTTTAAGAGAAACGTTCGAGGGAAAAAGGATTTGCCACTGATTTTGGTATTGAATGTCTCCTGATTGGATGTAAAAGCGATGTCCGCGATTATTTTTCCACCGGTCGTTTATCTGTAATTACGGTGGTGATCATTTCATTGGAGAAATTATGTGGACTCAAAGGTGAGGAGCTCATTTTATCTGGGTGTTTGGATGAACGGATGCACAGTTTGGGCCAAGAACAGTAGTATAGTTAAAGTCGTCTTATGTTAAATTGGTTGTCTGATGGACAAATTTTAGAACGTTTCTAAAATGTCTAATGTGTGGGGTTCCACAACAAATGGGTTTCAGCATACTTTTTATCGCCACGTAGGTTTTCTAGAACAGAATTGAATTTGACCGAAATGTACTGGGGAATGTAAGAAATTGCGTTCACATCTTTTTGAAACTAATTTAACATGACTAGTTGCAGAAAACTTTCAAGCCCTAACTAACGCCTCATTTTTGCCTATGTGCTGCTTACTAGACTAAACATATATGAGTCACGGATATTTGTCTGTTTATCTACAGTGTTCTCTTTCTTTAAAGCAAGGTGGTTGTGAGTGGGTTACCTAACAATTAATTCCCACATTTTGATAAGTAAATGATAACCATTCGGATGAAATTGAAGGAACTACGACATAAACCGCCAAAATACAAGTCAGAATTTGTATACACTCAAATTAACTCGGCTATCTTGGCAAGACAAGACATGTTCACTATCCTCGTTTTAAGACTTGTGAATACCAACCGTCATTGAGGATGTTTGGTTGGTGATTCAAAAAGTAAATACCCTGGGAAGGTGATGGACTCATACGAATCATATTGGACAAAGGACAGTATTTCAGCCAAATACAAAGACAGGTCAATTAGAAAGACAAATAACCGTCCTTCATGCAGGCGTATAGTTACAGTCTGTCGTAAATCCATCAGCACTAGTTGATTTCAAGCTTACATTTGACGCACAACATTCGAGGCTATTGAACCGAATACGAAGATGATTTTATGATCAGAATTATTATGGTGGACTAATCATACCCTGGACCGGCCACATAGTTAACTGTTTACAATTCCATTTGATGACGTTTCCTTTTCAAGCACCTTTATTACCATCCCAGCTGAAAGTTTAATAAACAAATGTCGTTCCATAATTCCGTTTACCGTGTGAGTTATACTCTCTTTAACAGGAAGCAAGTGGCAGGTCATACTACGCGCCAGTATCCAAAAAACCAAATCCTCTCTATGCAGTTGTATGCTTCATTCGTATCCACTCTTTCGTTTGCCCAGTAATAATTGCGTGAAGTTTACGACGCGGATTTTAAAAAAATCTCTTTATACGTACGAACATGAGCTACCCCTGCACCAAGCTGAAACTTATCGACAGTTTATACCACTTGTTTCGTGTGTTGTACAGCCAATCGGTTTTACCACCTATAGACTGAATCCTTACGGTCCTGAAGAAATAGTCGAAAACAGTCAACTCGGTAGTGGTAGAGATGCAGGTAAAAATTGAAGGTTTGCTCTCATTTTTCTACGTTATTGATACGAATTTTCACTTCCGTTAATCCGTCACACATAATGGAATGACTTCTTGGTTTTGTGTAACTTTACCAAGTAAAGTTTTTCTTATATCTTCTTCCCTTCGATCGCTTGAGAAGTTCTAGTTTTGTGCCAGGTAAATCGGTGAGCCTAGGTTTTGTGTGTTGATGATAACGACTTTCAACTGACTACACCCGTATTTAGGGAAGTTTGAACGACTAAACTCGCTGCTGATTTTCATTAAACCAAACAGTTAACTTGCCAGATCATGAGGCAGATATCCGCAAAGGAGACTCGCCGTTTGTGTGCGTCTAACTTTGCTCTGAGATTAAGGTAACTGACAAAAAGAAAGAGTCAGTTCTAAAATAAACCATTTTACTTTCAAAAGTGCGTGTAAGTAAAGGCTGTGATGTGACAGCTTCCAAATGCAAGCATTCTGTTACAAGCGAATCACAATTAAGCAAATGTTGACTGTAGTTCTTTTCAGCGAAACGTGAAATACTTAGTCAGTTTGCCGCTTGAAGATTGTGGTTTCATTTTGGGTCAGCCGCTTACTTCCCGAGGATCTTCCCCAAAGTTATCATTCTACACCCAGAACTAACAGTTTCCTGAAGTAAAATTGCAACAAAGTACGGGATATTAGCGGAATACAAGTTTCTCCAGGCGCTTGAGCATCTTTTACTCATTCGAATTCTACCCAGGCAGATGCGAAAATAAACACTTGTTAACCTGCTCATCTACCGTCGTTCTCCCATGAAGCGTCATCATGAATACAAATGACAATCTCAACATTTTCAATTTGACTTGTCTACCCCGAAGGCTGATAACCTGAGTAACTTAAACTTGTTTATTTTGCGTTGTTTGGTGTTATTAAGGCTGCTCAATATTAAAGGGAATTGTCTAAGTCTGGTGCCGCGTAGATCCTGTAAAACATTCATGACAGTACACGTCAACGTGAAGTAAGCTAGACAATTGGCGCAACGGTTAGCTCTTTAAGCCCTTGAACGATTTCCCGCTTACTGATCAGTAGTAGGGGAATTTTGTTTTTTCATATAGATTGAACATCACCCACAATTGATCGCAGCTGTCGCATTCCCATAGACTTTCCAGTCGGCCCCTTTCGAAAAGAAGCACTAGACTCGAGTTTCGCTCTCATTAGAGCTCGTCAGTAGTGCATATCCTTGCCACTGCCGGGACTAGAACTCCGGCCACGCTTTCATGAGGCAACCGTGTTGACCACTGTCACTGGGGTCACAACAGGCAAGACCGAACTATCATGTCCGAACACTCAAACACTTTCACTGTGAATAGTGCTCTGATTGTCCGATCGCCTCGAGAGGAGACACAGTTACTGTCTGTTAACTCCAATCGATGACCCCTCGACTAGGACTTCTCTCCAAGTTGAAATCACAGAAATCATTAACTGGTTGAGGAGTCATCGATTAAAGAGCGGTTACCTTTTCTTCTCAAGGCGATCGGGCATTACTCACAAGCGAATGCGGCTGAACATTAACGTATGTTAACTTGGTCAGATCAAATATGAGGTCAATGTTGCAGTGGTCAACAGGATTGTCTCATGAAAACGGAACTGGAATTCTAGTCTCGGCCTTGACAAGGATATTTACTACTGACGAGCTCTATTGATGGCGAACCTCGAGTCAACTGCTTCTTTTTGAAATTGGCCGACTGGAAATACATGACAATGCGACAGCTGAGATCAGCTGTGGGTAATGTCTAATTCATATGATCACACATTCGTCACTCCGAAGCTAGACCACGGGCTATCATGTAGACTACCGAGAAAAGTTGTGGTCTGTTAAGTAGTCCTCTCTTAGCTATACATTCAAGAAAGCAGTTTGTAGATGACGACCATCGCATTTGTTTTTCTTCGTTCGCCAGACTACATAGTAAATACAAATCAGTACATCAAAATATGGCGAGATTGCGCACTTCGTGTACCGGCGCAAATTTTCACAATCCACTTCTTGTTCTTCACATAGTGTATAAAATCAGACAGTAGTAAAATTTCACATTAAACATCCCCCACAACAGATCACAGCTGTCGCATTCCGAGCTAAAAGTCCGTACTTGAATTCCCCAGAATTTCGGAAAAAATGCGATGAATTCAAATTAGAAACTTTGATGCAGACACAAGTCATCATCAAATGCAAAAACGTATGTTTTATTTTTGGGCTTGTAACAACAGTCGGAAATCCATTAGACACTGAGTTCACAACTGACATATATTTCGTGTTCTCTGAGAATAACATTAAATTTCACCACCAAGTATATGATTTTCCAGTCGATAACTGACATCAATCACAGCGTTCTAGAAACGTTTCAGAACCGCTAAACTAGGAATATATGTTGTAAGCGTTTCGAAATTCGAAATGTTGTCTCATTTCTTTCATCATACATGTCACAACTGACAGTAATATTCACGACAGTGACTCTGACAGATCACAGTGTCAGCATCCAGCAAAATCATGCAAGAGCTGTATGGCTTTCGAGTAACCTGATTAATTTTATCGGAAAGTGGAAATGGTGTCTAAGCGGGTCCTACAACGAGATATTTCTGAAATATCAGAACGTCAAAATTAACTTAGCTTCTCTGTTCTACTGACTAGACAAAATATCTCTACATATCGATTATTAGTAGGAGATGCGCACAGAACTGAATATACAAGAAACCGTTGTTAAGATCAATTTACAGATTTGGATAAGCTGATAGTTTACAAACTCGGAACATTATTTTAAAACATGAGTTCATCTTTACTTCGTAAATATCGTAGGAAACTCGTAAAACCCTTACCAGAGAACCAAATACTGACTCTAACCTCTTACTTCCATTAAGGTCTAGTTGTCGCTGACCATGCATTCACGGTAAGCATGTACCGCATTTTCAGGTACCCGAACGCGAAATGCAAGGTGTGAAAAGCCACGTGACATAATTTTATTTTGAACTCAGCCGAGATTGCATGTTAGCTATAGCAGCCTGCGACCTCAAACTCGGAAATTCTAAAGAAGGCTGAGGTGATACTAGAGACATATTTATGAGTTTGTAGGTTTGGTTTTTCACAAGTACTGCTGATGTCAGCGGGTTCACAAGGGAACAGTTAGGATATGAATTACTAATTCACATGAATCAACTCTACAGATGTGTACGAACGAGCTAGGTTTCAGAACAGATTTTTCGTTTGTCAAACACACAAGCTCTTATGTTCAATGGCCTACTTGATTAATTACGAAGGTCTGGAGATATTGGATGTACGTTTCCAAGTAAAAAAAAAACCATGGTCATAAGTCAGTAACAAATAGTAATCCACTGCACATATATTCGCACTGGATGTTAATTTTCACGAAAATGACAACCCACTTTAAAGTTAAAGAGCTAAACATGAATTTAAATTTTCATTGGACCATATCACTAAGCAGTACGAGATCTTCGGAACAGGTGACAAACCATATCACAGCTGACGGCACATTATGACATTGAGACAATTCGACTAGATTTAGTGTAAGGTGCAATAAGACAGTGTTTCTAATTCGCACTTCGGAAATGATTCTTGGAGATATTACGATGTGAAAAAATGTTTGTAGATAGTTATGGGGAAATTATAGTCTTGCAGACAAATCCGGATTAGTGCAGTGTGAGAAGTTAAACCAACAAACCGGTATTCTATCATTCGAGTATATATCATTCCAAAGATATTACATAAGTTCAACATATGGCATACACTATGTTTTTAGATGGATTGTAGACAACCTTATTATGTGCACCATGTGCTTCCAAAGTGACAAAACCTATGATTCCTGCTGTATGTTTAGTTACCATTCTTCATGAATTTATTGGAAAAAAATCTTGGCCAGAATTATTACAAATTTCTGAGTACGCTGTAACATGCATACAGTATATTAACAAGCATGTTGTAGAATCGATGTAGGCACTTGGAAACTTGTCCAGTTATTTCATAACTGAAGTGCTCCCTTTACCATTGGATTATTTGATGTGTCGATCCAAGTGCGTCTCATGATTGCACCACGATTCAAATATTTCCCTAAGAATTTTAAAATCTATCGCAGCTCAAACACCCGTTTATGCAAAACTGACAATGGGACTTGGGGGTTAAAGCAGCAGTAGTGACTTGCGGTGAACATCTACAACCTGAAGCTTTTTGCACCTGACATGATGAATTATCAAGACGGAAGTGCAAGTATTCCCGATCTCTCGAAGGAATACCTCAACACAGGAAGGGTACGTCCGAAAGCCCAGAGCGAACGGAGCGGGGACAGCAGGGGCGACCGGATATCATCGCTCGGCTGGATAGAACCAACGAATGAGACATGACAGGCAAAATGGGATGGACGACCAGATCAGGGGCGCGATTATTTCAACACTCGGAGAGTTTCTCCGACACGGTCGTTAGATAGTAGTCAAGAGAGCAAAGTGGATAGATTGCGGACAACATGAGCGACTCGGATGAGCATCGGCTCAACGAGTTCGGACCAACGGAAGATGAATGGCAGGCGAAACCCCCCCGATGGGAGGCGTCAGTAACAGGCACAAACTGTGCAGAAATGCACACGACTTGTAAGCGGAAATTCTGGGGGTGTTGTGGACCGGAATTCTGATTCATAAACGCGAGCGCGCATGCAAACCAGCGAGTTGGACAATAAATTTTCTGCTTCATTACGGGCCTTTTCTCCACAGTATCAAAAGTGTTGTCATTCAGCACAGACTCGTTCAAGTTGTTCTTTGCAACCTTACTTTTCAAAGACATTATCAGGTGGTCTAAACAGTAGTTAAAACAAAGGTGTGTACAAAACTATCCAAATGTCAAACGTGAACGGTAAAGCTGAGTGAAAGTGAAAACCCATGCTTACTTGCACATTACATTCATGGCTGACCACAAAGCCAATTCAATGGACTCTGATGCTGTGGTCGATGTAGTTTGCGGATGCCCATAATGCCGCTGAAAGTGCCAGATCACATACTTGACAGATCCATTCGGGACGCATTCAAATCGAACCTGCTCCCCCTCCAATACGCTTTGGTTTAGTGGCATGTGCACGAGCGTCGTCACAACTGCCGGCGAGTTCCAGTCGTCTTCTGGGTGAATATAAAACGTTGAAAAGAAGAGAGACAGGTTTATGTTAAACGGTTCAGACAACAGAGTGCTGCCCAGTCAATCAGCGAAGCTAGTTCAGTGTATCAACGCTAAGTACTTCGTTTTGTCTGTTGCTAACTCTAACACTAGACTCCCATGTTAGTCAGCTTGGTGGTCTTCTGGTTTTCATTGCATCTATTGAAAGGAAACAGCCTATTAATCACTAATAAGAATTCCGGTAAGTAACTGCGGACTATTCTTCTAGGTTTTTCATCCGTCCCACCGTAAATGAATCGATCTAGACCACTGTGTCGTAATCAGCTTCGAACGAGCAGAATCCCTGGATCATACAACCGCGATACTACGACTGATCTTAACTTCTATTCAAATACAGCATATCATTATTGAAAGAAACAGTAAATCAGCTTCATTATTATAAATATACCCTACAGTTTATTGTCACCTGTCACCTCGTATTTTAGTTATCTCAAAAGTCTTTTATGTCACACTTTCGACTGTATGATTCATGTGATTTCACCAGACAACCATCCAGACAAAATTTGGTAAGACTTCTTGTCCTGTTTTTTTACGTTGACATAGAAAGAGTTCAGATTTCAGGTAGAATTGCAGAATGTCCGTACGGCATGGCAGACATGTTACATACAGCGTGTAGTACAGCAAAAAATGATAGTCAATGACTGCACAAACTATTGTCGATGATGTGCCTACAATGGTAATGAAAGCGCATAGTGTGTTTGCCGAAAACTATCACTTATGGTGTTGTGAAAACCTTAAGTTTTTGGTTAAATAAGAAGATCAGCACTGTGTATTTGAGCTCGGCTTTGCTGTAATGATTCCACAAAGTCGGTCCTGTCGTCGGCAGCTACACAAAGACTCCCAGTATTTGACCGTCACTCTCCACTCTCCGGTTAGTTGATGTTGAATGGGTTGATGATACATTCGAGCGTGATGTTAAACTAACGATTTTCAGAGAAACCGGCATGTTGCCAACCGATGACAGTGGTAATAAAATGACAGTCTTCATTGGTTCGGCTACGTATTCCGTATGGCGACAAAAAGTCTACAACTCTAGGCACTGTTCACTCTTCGAAGAAGCAGGATGTCGCAGTGTCTGGTCGCTTGTCTTCTTACATGGGGATTGACTGCTTTGGTTTTTCTTTTTTGCATGCTTCTTACTGAATACTTCCGTTTTCCGTAGTATAGCTGTCAACCAAAGGCAGCCGAGCTACAGTAACAATGGGTACGGATTGTAGATGGAAATGGTTTTGATGCAGAATACTGAAAATCCATTTCCTCATTTCTTCTGATCTCGCCCACACAACTGTAGGCCATCCCCTCTTCTAACCTACTAGATACGACGGTTCTCCGCTGAACAATCTTACGGATATTTGTGCAACTTTCATAATCCTAAAATTTGACATCTGCACCGCACCAAAATTAATAGTGGTTCATCAGATCTGGCTATGAGTTAGCGTAATTGTTAGCTGAGTTTTTCATTCGCATGACTTAACTCTAGTCCCATGGAAGTTACACAATGTTCTGACCAACCACGTGTGTCTGGTGGCGTAAACATGCTTTATGTGCTCACAGTTTACTGAAGTTCTCTACTAGTTGAGGCTTTCCATCAATCTATCGAAATTCGTTGGCTGGCTACAAAGCTTTACCTGAAACCATGTGTCAATTAACTCCATCCTATCATAATTAAATTTCTACGAACCGACGTCTGTTTTGGACGGCTTTTGAATCAGTTACATATATGACACGCAGCGAACTTGTTTTATCTGCGTGCGTTTGCCATGGTTCTAATTACAACAGATGGTGCATAGTTTATTTCAAAGTCTGTGATAACAAAAATGATTCGACAATGCAAAATCTAGGGTCTGTTTTCTCAGTTTCGCTGCTATGAAAATATTTGGTATCAGACAAATGCCTCCTTTCCAGTTTGATTATCTTGCAGCAATTTCGGATATTACTAGAGCAAAATAACCCATCTGTTTTTGAGCAGACAGCATTGGTTTTAATTAACCTAACTAACCAACGTGAAGCTTTTAAGAGAAACGTTCGAGGGAAAAAGGATTTGCCACTGATTTTGGTATTGAATGTCTCCTGATTGGATGTAAAAGCGATGTCCGCGATTATTTTTCCACCGGTCGTTTATCTGTAATTACGGTGGTGATCATTTCATTGGAGAAATTATGTGGACTCAAAGGTGAGGAGCTCATTTTATCTGGGTGTTTGGATGAAGGATGCACAGTTTGGGCCAAGAACAGTAGTATAGTTAAAGTCGTCTTATGTTAAATTGGTTGTCTGATGGACAAATTTTAGAACGTTTCTAAAATGTCTAATGTGTGGGGTTCCACAACAAATGGGTTTCAGCATACTTTTTATCGCCACGTAGGTTTTCTAGAACAGAATTGAATTTGACCGAAATATACTGGGGAATGTAAGAAATTGCGTTCACATCTTTTTGAAACTAATTTAACATGACTAGTTGCAGAAAACTTTCAAGCCCTAACTAACGCCTCATTTTTGCCTATGTGCTGCTTACTAGACTAAACATATATGAGTCACGGATATTTGTCTGTTTATCTACAGTGTTCTCTTTCTTTAAAGCAAGGTGGTTGTGAGTGGGTTACCTAACAATTAATTCCCACATTTTGATAAGTAAATGATAACCATTCGGATGAAATTGAAGGAACTACGACATAAACCGCCAAAATACAAGTCAGAATTTGTATACACTCAAATTAACTCGGGCTATCTTGGCAAGACAAGACATGTTCACTATCCTCGTTTTAAGACTTGTGAATACCAACCGTCATTGAGGATGTTTGGTTGGTGATTCAAAAAGTAAATACCCTGGGAAGGTGATGGACTCATACGAATCATATTGGACAAAGGACAGTATTTCAGCCAAATACAAAGACAGGTCAATTAGAAAGACAAATAACCGTCCTTCATGCAGGCGTATAGCTTACAGTCTGTCGTAAATCCATCACATTAGTTGATTTCAAGCTTACATTTGACGCGAACATTCGAGATATTGAACCGAATACGAAGATGATTTTATGATCAGAATCATCCTGGTGGACT
>LOND01010006.1:0-10526 GCA_014220965.1 Paragonimus kellicotti
CTGGTTCCAGAAACTTCAGAATCATCTGTCGCAAGATAAAACTAGGGAGCGGTTTGACCTAACCAACTCTTCTTTGTTCTACCACAACCATAATCCAAATAATATAAGAATCAGCTCTGTCAATCAGGAAATTATAACCGACGTATATGAGAAAAAGATTGAATCACACCATCAATATATGTCAGTCGTACAACTTAGGCCTTTCTGTTTTATTCTGATCCAGCAATACTTCTAAATGTGTAACATATTTATAAAAGTCCCGTCAACAGAAACTAATCTTTTTATGAGCGCTAAGTGAGTCCCAGTGAAAGAAGAAGCCTTCGTCTTGATTGTCAACTCAGTCTCAGACAAACCATGTGTGAAACAAAATCGTAGGTCTTATTGGACTCACTGGATCGTTCCATTTTGTACAGTGTTCCCTCCTAGTGTTTACGACTGAAAAAATCAAATTTTGTTGATAATACTTTGCTTCCGAACGATTCGTAAAGATTTCCAACTGAACGTTCTGAGATGACAAACATAAGTGAGCCGCATACACGCGGTTCGATACGGACTGTTCTCATAACTCATTTTTATTCCATTAGAGATAAAGTCGCCTACACTGGTGAATCTGAGATTGTTTTATGGTTTTATTGAATTTGTTGCTCGTGATTCATTCATTTTTATGATAATATATAATGATTAATATAAACAATATCAGGTTGACGATGTCGTGGGTTTTAATGGTCTACAGCTTCTCCTGCCCCCTGTAAATAGGCCGAAGCTTTCTCACTGGTGTACGCACTTATGACTAGAACCCACCTAATGTACGTGCACTTCAGTAGAACTTCATGAACTAGTGTTCAGTTGGGCAATGGGACAGACAAAATTTCTTACTTCACGTATCTAACTTTTGCACACTTATTCGAATGACTCAGTTTGCCTTCGAGTAACGGTAGATCTGCTGGATACTGGATAGCTGATTACCTGAAGTTTCAGATATACAAACTTCCAGACCGGCTTCTATCGAACAGCGTATTTAACACTGTACCGAGCAGCACAGTGAAAAACCAGTCATTCGGATGATGTAGGGACAGAAAGTAGCTGAGGTATAACAGGCAGAAATCATACTTTGCATGCACATACTGACAACTCAGAGAAGAGGTCCTTAGCTCAAAATATAGGTCAATATTTACCATGGTTGCTCAAAGGTCATTGTATAGGCAGTAATGGCTGTCTCTTATTTATAAGTCTGAGAAACCAAAAGGTAGATTTAACACAATTTCTGTTGATTTTAAGGCTGGAAATTTGATCGCGACAAAAAGTTGTCTTTTGAATGTATATAGGTCAAGAAGAAAATGATTTCCAGCCGGAAACCCGCGAATTATGAAACCTGCGGGTAGATTACTCTTGCGAATAAAAAGCCGGTGTATGAAAGCAAGCACGCGGTGATACGCGATGCGAGTCTGTTCTCTTTTCTTAACAACAGTATTTACCAATAACTCATCATTATCCATACCACTTTTTGTGGATACGGACAACCACAAAACCGGTCAACCATCACTGATGAATCTTACTACCGGCCTTGTGCATATTTACCCAAGCAGGTGAAGTCTAAATACAATCACTAAACACAGTAACGATTATTGATGCTAAGTCATCAACTGTAAATCATTAGGGTACGCTGGTTGATTAGACGACCGAGATTTGCTGGACAACTAATTCGGATTGGAATTTTTCTGTCCTAACAAATCTGTCCAGTCGCAGTTAGATGGTGTGATCAATTTGAGACGAATGCTTTCTCACCATTAACTTTGTGTTCAAGTACTTAGCAATTCTTCACACACAGACTGACTAAAAGCGCAAAGATTGATGGGCTGGCAAAAAACACGTTTCCACTCGAATTTTTTCGGTAAACAGAACATACCCATTGTGATACATACACTTATCGTGGTGCCGTTTGATCTGCCGACAAAACCTTGTTCACTTTGATGTGTGTGATACGCACCGAATTAAAGTTGACATGTGTTTGTTTGTCGTCGTTGTTTCTGTTCAGCTTTGTGCAAAGGGGGGTACATATGAGAACGATTGCTCATTCACCGTATGACCAGTGTCAAATCAGGCTTCTCAAAGCTATCTGACATTTCGGCGCGATTACACACACACACACACACACACGCGTAAACGAACAAACGGAAACCGATGATAAAAGACACATCTGGTTACAAACGATACTTAATGAGTTCGCTTGTGAGTAGTAGTAATCGTAGATGTACAATGTCGAATTATTGTTTATATGAAGAGTCATATCTCAGAACGTGAACTTAACTCAACCGTAGCCGAAACAATGAAAGTTTGCTTGGGTAAATCCAGAACCATTTAAACGAGAAAAGGCTATAAGTTAGATGTACATAGGGTGTATAACAATTCCCGAAGTTTCTAAGTTTAAGCAATCAGAAAAAGATGAAATTTCTTCTCACGTGAATCTTAATCTTTTCAGCGATTTTTGGTGTAATTTTTAGCATGTTCAGATGCTTAAACCGGAAATCAGCTTTTACCGAAACAGATTGAATCACCATTTCTAACAATTTTAAAATGTCCCTGAAAAAGTGTTTTATTCAGAAACAGCTGAAGATAAAATGATATGAGTTCAAAACTAACTTGCGCACCCGACGAAACTAATTTCATAATCTACCAAGAAATTTGTCATGGGTTTTGATTTATGCTTAAGCACCGTGTCGTACTGCAAGAATCTTGGTGGCTATTAGTTTTCTGAACTACCTCCTGTGAACAGCTGTCGTCATGCACACCTCATGGTGTGATCTGAGTGTAGGTCCGCTGTGGATGCAATTTATTTTCTGGATGAGACTGTTATCACCAGAGTTCCAGTCGATCCTTGGCTATTGAAGTCTTCTCTGGCAATACTCTAACACTGGACCATTCTGCGCTCTAAGGTTTGAGTGGGGGTTCGTCCAAGTGTATTCAAGCTTTAAAGCGTTGGTAAATAGGGAAACTTTATGGAACTATTTCAGTAAGTGTTCAGGGTTATCCTTTGAGTGAACTTGGTACGTTTGTTGAACAGATCACGCAGAGTCTGGCAAGCAGTATCGAACTGGTCTGAGATAGATGTGTACGATCTTTTCGTGAGCTGGATCATTTTACCTTGTTATGGTTCTGAACTGTTGGGTTGTTCACCATGGCTGATTTGATTACCATTAAGTTTTGCTCATTAGCTTTAATCTTGCAACCTCCTTCATGCAGGGCTTTGGTGACGTCGACTTGTTCAGTTTCACCTCTTAAATGCCACCATAACTCAGTCATCTTGTCAAAAGCTTAATCGTCGATATCGGAAACTCTCTCTCTTCCTTCCTCGCCTCGCTGGCTAATCTCATGCGTGTCGGAGTACTACACGCCTTCTATATATATAACTGAAGACGCCATTCATCGATATGATCAGCAGCATCGTTCTATTGCGCATATATAAGAGGGTCGGCTGAATAAGACGCTAACCTCTCGAAAACGTCGCTAGCAGTGCACTCGCGCATATCTCACTCGTGGGGTAATGTCGTCCCTCCCAGTAGGCTGCATATATCCAGCGCTCGTCTGTAACTCGCTGCTATCGTGTTCGCGGTCAACACGAACGCTACGAATGACATAATATCTCTCCACTTCATTCCATTAGTCGACCTTACAGCCAGCCCTCCAAACATAACAAGTAAAATGATCCAGCTTCACGAAAAATGCAATGTATGCGTGACTATGAACTGATCTACGTGGTCGCATGTCATGAGCTACTCACTATCGGTTGACTCTATGCTGCCGTGCGCGTCTTCTCATGGTGACTGCTTTGAGTGCGTAACCGAAGTTCACTCAAAGCTTGATATGAGCTATATACTTCACTCTCTTCATAGATAGTTGTCCGTCTCATAGTCGCAACTGATGACACGATATGTGGTGGGTGGCTATGCTAGCAGTGTGCCTCGTGGGAATATGAATAGCTCTGAGACTAGAGTCAATATGGAGGCGTACTGTCTATTCATGTCCTATGTCTCAAGCGTCGCTGCCGCATCTGTCATATTACTTATCAGTGTCGCTATGTGATGCACGCGCCCCCACCTCGTGCGGAACTCTTATGCGGGAGTGTATAAACAGTCTCATCCAGAAAATAAATTGCATCCACAGCGGACCTACACTCAGATCACACCATGAGGTGTGCATGACGACAGCTGTTCACAGGAGGTAGTTCAGAAAACTAATAGCCACCAAGATTCTTGCAGTACGACACGGTGCTTAAGCATAAATCAAAACCCATGACAAATTTCTTGGTAGATTATGAAATTAGTTTCGTCGGGTGCGCAAGTTAGTTTTGAACTCATATCATTTTATCTTCAGCTGTTTCTGAATAAAACACTTTTTCAGGGACATTTTAAAATTGTTAGAAATGGTGATTCAATCTGTTTCGGTAAAAGCTGATTTCCGGTTTAAGCATCTGAACATGCTAAAAATTACACCAAAAATCGCTGAAAAGATTAAGATTCACGTGAGAAGAAATTTCATCTTTTTCTGATTGCTTAAACTTAGAAACTTCGGGAATTGTTATACACCCTATGTACATCTAACTTATAGCCTTTTCTCGTTTAAATGGTTCTGGATTTACCCAAGCAAACTTTCATTGTTTCGGCTACGGTTGAGTTAAGTTCACGTTCTGAGATATGACTCTTCATATAAACAATAATTCGACATTGTACATCTACGATTACTACTACTCACAAGCGAACTCATTAAGTATCGTTTGTAACCAGATGTGTCTTTTATCATCGGTTTCCGTTTGTTCGTTTACGCGTGTGTGTGTGTGTGTGTAATCGCGCCGAAATGTCAGATAGCTTTGAGAAGCCTGATTTGACACTGGTCATACGGTGAATGAGCAATCGTTCTCATATGTACCCCCCTTTGCACAAAGCTGAACAGAAACAACGACGACAAACAAACACATGTCAACTTTAATTCGGTGCGTATCACACACATCAAAGTGAACAAGGTTTTGTCGGCAGATCAAACGGCACCACGATAAGTGTATGTATCACAATGGGTATGTTCTGTTTACCGAAAAAATTCGAGTGGAAACGTGTTTTTTGCCAGCCCATCAATCTTTGCGCTTTTAGTCAGTCTGTGTGTGAAGAATTGCTAAGTACTTGAACACAAAGTTAATGGTGAGAAAGCATTCGTCTCAAATTGATCACACCATCTAACTGCGACTGGACAGATTTGTTAGGACAGGAAAAATTCCAATCCGAATTAGTTGTCCAGCAAATCTCGGTCGTCTAATCAACCAGCGTACCCTAATGATTTACAGTTGATGACTTAGCATCAATAATCGTTACTGTGTTTAGTGATTGTATTTAGACTTCACCTGCTTGGGTAAATATGCACAAGGCCGGTAGTAAGATTCATCAGTGATGGTTGACCGGTTTTGTGGTTGTCCGTATCCACAAAAAGTGGTATGGATAATGATGAGTTATTGGTAAATACTGTTGTTAAGAAAAGAGAACAGACTCGCATCGCGTATCACCGCGTGCTTGCTTTCATACACCGGCTTTTTATTCGCAAGAGTAATCTACCCGCAGGTTTCATAATTCGCGGGTTTCCGGCTGGAAATCATTTTCTTCTTGACCTATATACATTCAAAAGACAACTTTTTGTCGCGATCAAATTTCCAGCCTTAAAATCAACAGAAATTGTGTTAAATCTACCTTTTGGTTTCTCAGACTTATAAATAAGAGACAGCCATTACTGCCTATACAATGACCTTTGAGCAACCATGGTAAATATTGACCTATATTTTGAGCTAAGGACCTCTTCTCTGAGTTGTCAGTATGTGCATGCAAAGTATGATTTCTGCCTGTTATACCTCAGCTACTTTCTGTCCCTACATCATCCGAATGACTGGTTTTTCACTGTGCTGCTCGGTACAGTGTTAAATACGCTGTTCGATAGAAGCCGGTCTGGAAGTTTGTATATCTGAAACTTCAGGTAATCAGCTATCCAGTATCCAGCAGATCTACCGTTACTCGAAGGCAAACTGAGTCATTCGAATAAGTGTGCAAAAGTTAGATACGTGAAGTAAGAAATTTGTTGTCTGTCCCATTGCCCAACTGAACACTAGTTCATGAAGTTCTACTGAAGTGCACGTACATTAGGTGGGTTCTAGTCATAAGTGCGTACACCAGTGAGAAAGCTTCGGCCTATTTACAGGGGGCAGGAGAAGCTGTAGACCATTAAAACCACGACATCGTCAACCTGATATTGTTTATATTAATCATGTACAAAAATGAATGAATCACGAGCAACAAATTCAATAAAACCATAAAACAATCTCAGATTCACCAGTGTAGGCGACTTTATCTCTAATGGAATAAAAATGAGTTATGAGAACAGTCCGTATCGAACCGCGTGTATGCGGCTCACTTATGTTTGTCATCTCAGAACGTTCAGTTGGAAATCTTTACGAATCGTTCGGAATCAAAGTATTATCAACAAAATTTGATTTTTTCAGTCGTAAACACTAGGAGGGAACACTGTACAAAATGGAACGATCCAGTGAGTCCAATAAGACCTACGATTTTGTTTCACACATGGTTTGTCTGAGACTGAGTTGACAATCAAGACGAAGGCTTCTTCTTTCACTGGGACTCACTTAGCGCTCATAAAAAGATTAGTTTCTGTTGACGGGACTTTTATAAATATGTTACACATTTAGAAGTATTGCTGGATCAGAATAAACAGAAAGGCCTAAGTTGTACGACTGACATATATTGATGGTGTGATTCAATCTTTTTCTCATATACGTCGGTTATAATTTCCTGATTGACAGAGCTGGATTCTTATATTATTTGGATATGGTTGTGGTAGAACAAAGAAGAGTTGGTTAGGTCAAACCGCTCCCGAGTTTTATCTTGCGACAGATGATTCTGAGTTTCTGGAACCAGCCTCATTCGCGTCGTTTATTATATCAAACCATTTAGGGAAGTACTCAACCGTATGCCAAAGTGAATATGGCTGAAGTTGTGAATGAACAGAGATACCGTGTAAGACAGAATATGTTAATAAATTTTGCTTTATTTTTCTATGGAACTCACCAAGACAAAACACGGTTATAGAAAACCTTTCTCTTTGGCTTATAATAATTACTTTGAAAAAGAGAATCCCATCAGGATCTTAGGATTAACAACGGATAGTGGTAGCCTACCTGTTAGAGTTACGAACAATGACTGACTTCAGGTTTACCCAACATTATAAGTATGAAGGCGTTCACTGATTTGGGGGAATCGGCTGTTCGTACGATTGTCACACATGAAGTGGGAACATATGTATAACCGACAAATGTGTTGCTGAAGTTGGCTTTCTGCGTAAGCCTACTGGAATTGGCTAATTTCCGGATTACTTAGATGGAATGCAACAGTAGCAATTTATAACTAAGCACAAATCCTAAATCAGCCGTGCTGAATTGGTTGGAGTACGTGTAAAAGGTAACAGATGAAATGCGAAAGATGTATATGACAGCAGATTTACAATAGCACAAACCACATCATATGTCAAACAATTATGAGTTGGATATTCACACTCTCATTTTAAGAAAGTCACCAGTTTCTGGTCACTGTTTCATTTTGACCCAGCTTGTGCAGTCAGTGCCGCGTCACGTCATTTGAACACTTGATGTTTGCTGTTTAGAGAAGCCGCCGCATTCAGCCGATTCAAACTGACTTTACGTGATCTTCATTAGTTGCACGCCATTATGACGTTATTCTAAAACTCACTGACCTGTCCCAACTCACCAAATATTTATTCGCCCTCTAGTTGTTTAACGTATAACATGATTAACTACTGCAAATTTGCTACTCAACATTCAATAAAAACTATTTTCATCTGTCACGCCCCAACTAGTAACTCGAAATACCGCGTGATGTCCAAAGCGAAACGCTATCAAGTTAATTATTGAGCGATTCAGCCAGAAGTTTCCTCTATTCATGTTCATGAATTTGATAACTTCAGTAACAATACGTTCTTTGTTTGACATCAACAAAACTGAACGCATTTTACGTCTTACACCTTAAAGAATTAACAGGATAGGAACCTAATTTAGTACGGTAAGTTAACCATAAGTAACAGAACGGTGTAGAATAACACCTTGTACGTGCACTAACTTCAAACGAATGAGGCCACATACAAGGGATGAGAGAAATTTAGGTGAGGTTTGTTTGTAAATTTCCAAAAGATGCACGGATGGTGTGGTAAAGTGTGGCCATTAACTGAAGTACGTTGAAAATTAACAAATGCAGGAAGGAGTACGTGAATAAGATTTCAACTGGTGTACACAAATTTACAGATATCCGGTAAAGTGAGGAAAAAAATATTCAAATTGCAATTTAAATATTCTTACGATTACAATGAGGTTTTTGGATAATTTTCAAATGATTGTTAGAGACAATGCAATAACGTTAATAGGTTTATTACTCACAGTAAGCAAATTATGTATATCCTCATATCTCGAGTTTCGCTCTCATTAGAGCTCGTCAGTAGTGCATATCCTTGCCATGACCACTGCGCCATTGACCTCACATTAGGCACGACCGAATTATCATATGTGAACGCTCAACCACTTTCGCTTGTGAGTAATGATCAGGTTGCCCGATCGTCTCGAGAGGAGACACAGTTACTGTCTGTTAACTCCAATCGATACTCCAAGTTGAAATCACAGAATCGTTAACTTGTTAAGAGATATTTTGATTATTGATGAGTCTAGTGCTTCTTTTCGAAAGGAGCCGACTGGAAAGTCTATGGGAATGCGACAGCTGCGATCAATTGTGGGTGATGTTCAATCTATATGAAAACCAAAATCCCCTACTACTCATCAGTAATCCTCATAACTACCAGAGTTAAATAATCAATTGTAAAATGAAGTTCAATCAGAATTCTATGTAAACCTGTCTGAAATCAATTATCGGATTATGAGTAGTTTTGTGCACTTTTCAATATCATTGTGTTATCAAGGTTTATAGACATTGGTGCTACCGTTGACGGCTTAAGGAAAGTAGAAATTCTAATTGACACAGAACAGCACCTTAAAAAAACACAGATCTCATTCTTTAGTCATATCTTAATGAATCTACTGGTGAAGTTTGAAAACATGTCTATGGTCCAATTATGGTTAACACTGCATAGTTACTGTCAAAAAGCTGTACGTTGAAAAACTTGACCAAATCAAGTGAATCCAATGTTGTTTGAGATTATCGCAGACGATCTACCGTTAAAAAGAAACAAACTGACTGTAATTCCGTAAGTAACTCAGCAAAAGAACAAATTACACGATGTTACTATCAAATAACTCTAGGTGCCACAGCAAACGGAACGTATAGTCTTTACCAGAACGTATACGAATGAATGTGTCTAGACACTACTGCTCTGCGATCCTTTGTAGATTTCCATTATACTTACTGACAGAAGTTGATGTTTCAGAGATTTTCCGTGTTTCTTTTTTATAAAACGATGCCTTAGTATAACTTTTATTACAAATTAACTAAAAAGGGTGGTGCAACCTAATTCGTTTCTTGTTACATACTCTTGTACTCAAAATCAGTCATAACCAGGAAATCTTTAACATTCTAGACGAGTTCAGAGCATTTAATTCAACACTACTTAACAACAATTAGGCGACACTGCTAAACCGAAAAACTGCTGCGTTTTAAACATTATGAAACTTCTGCGCATTGTTGTGCAAACATAATCGTGCAACACAATTTTCTGATTATCACACATATTCCGAGTCCTTGGTTGGTATTTTGATGCATGTTTGCTTAGAAAGTCTACAGTGCATTAAAACTTGGTCATTTCAGCTAAAAAGTAGAAACCTGAACTACTCTTCCATCAATATAAATCATGGATGTTCGAAAAACAGGAGGGATGAATTTGTCTTTCTGTAATCTACCATCAACTACTCTCTCCTGATTATACAAGGCTGAGATTTTCCTGTTGTACTTAGACCTCTTTGGTCATCTTTTGCATAAGTGACGCTTAATTCTGATAGAACTGACCTGTGAAAGCGAGTGTTTGATGAATGAATTTTACGTTTAGAGTTGTTACAATCTTTGATTACATTCATCTGCTTCAGCCAGATTCTTTCAACATTGAGATCCAAAGACACATACACGAATATCCTCTAAATCCTCGTATGAAATATTCATTATCAACGTTTTTGTGACTAGATCTCTTCATAGAAATCTCAGTTAGTACAATCCGTTCGCCACTTACACAAAGAGTTATTCGTTTATCAATAGGATGTTGTGAAATTATCACACGCCCAGTTAAGTACTGAATAATAGATAATGAAACCAGATGGTGATGAAATAACGAAAATGTTTGGAAATGTGGATGGATGGAAACATCGCAAATATACCTTCGTGTAAGCGTTAAATACATAATGCAGACATTACAAGTCAGCGTTACTTCAGACACCAGACAAAACAGAAGTATCAACTAGAACTCGTCTTCCG
>LOND01010009.1:0-15577 GCA_014220965.1 Paragonimus kellicotti
GACATTGCTGGAAGATTGGTGTGCAAGTCACTGAACCACCAATCAAATGAATAACGGTGCTAGAATCGTAGACTCGCGTCTCCGACACGCAGCACACATCAAGCTCCAGACTTGAGAGAGTACTAGCCAGAGCAGCTTGCTGACCGACTTGTCGGAGAGTGCGGACATTGAAGGCGCCAATGTTTACCGGTTGTCTTGGCCTCAGAAAACAATTATCGCCCGAAGGCACATGGAAGGCAGAAGAAATGGGGGGTAAAACAGTAGGAGAAAGTCGTATTGGGTTAGTAATGTCACTGTCGGGAGAGCGATAACTTCTGATACTTCCCGGTCGTTTATGCCGCGGAAGGGGGTTGACTTGAGGGACCCCACCCCGAGTCTCTGACTCAAAAGTCTGACCTGCGAGACAACAGGATACAGGGTTTTCTTGGGGGACCCTACCCGGAGCCAATGACTCAAAAGTCTGACTCACTTGGCAGTGAGGGGCTTGCCTAGCCCGAGGGCGCAGTGAATAAGACATTGATGTCTGATTCTGAGCACTGCTGCGCGCAGTGGATGTACTCAAAGCTACATCGGGCTTTTGGGTGAATTGTTGCACGGCTAAGATGACTACCGAAAACAAAAAGTTCTGTAATTCGCTGAAAGGATTTTTGGCACATAAGTCCAATCTACTGAAGCACTAATTAATACGGACTCTGACTTTTTGTGCACCCAACCAGAGGTCATCATGAAAGTCTGGTTTGGGCATTTTTCTGACCTACTAAACCGGCCGGATTCCGTCAACTGAATGATTATGAATAGACTGTTACAACAAGGTGTTGGAACATTGTTTGCCCTTCCATTGAATTTAGGCAGAGTTGCCGAGAACTACTGAACAACTGCGAAACGGAAATGCTGCAAGTGAAGATGGGCAGTCAGGGGGACTTTTGAAGGATATCGACCCATTTTTGCAAAGTGATTTGCTCTAGTTGATTCATTCAATCTAGGTGCAGGAAGCAGTCGCTCAATAGTTAAACCCTCCCTCACACACAGTACGCACTGATCTCCCGAGGGCCTACAGATTCGATTAGTCTTCGGTGAAACTGAATTGTACCTACTTGAATCGAACTGTCATCCTAGGTCGTAAGTACGCAGACGAAACCCTTTCGATTCTCCATTTCGAATGGTTCATGGCGACCCAAACTATGTGGCCGTCGTATCCCGTGTTTAGCACTTCAAGACAAACTAGACTTGTAGAAAGCAAAACAACTCAATGTGAGTACATTTTGTGAGTAAGCTGTTTATGTCGATCTTGACAAGGCAGCAGTTTATTTTCGTAACAGCTACAATATGTAGGTAAAAGTGATAAAATGATACAATGACATGAAGCGGACAGACACGGCTAGATAACAAGGCAACTAAACTGAGAAATACCGTATATCATTCAAAGTTTTTGTACTATAACTATGTAATATTACGACACAGTCCACAATGGTGACACAAATATAAAACACGGCATGGTTTGCCTCAATTACTAGTTTTCAGTCAGTCTTCCACTAATTTTGCAGCTCTGCTGCTTGATACGAACGTTGTTTGTAGGAAATCTATTCACATAATCATTTGCAAAATAAACCTTTCTCATTGCCATCAAAGTGTATGTGTTTGGTTTCAACAAGACTTTGCAACATCGCATGAAGTATGGTGTGCGCGGGGACTAAACATTCAAGTGATCATAGTTCGATTTCGGTTGTTTACGGGATTGGCCTCAACGGTCGCCAGATATTATCTCGCTGGGCTATTCTTATTCGGGAATAACTCCAAAACAAGGTCTACAGAAGAGGTTCACAAACACCAGGAGAGCTTAAAATTGTTATAATTATGAAACACAGTGCGATCACTGGTACTACTTCGCAACGTGTGTTGTCATTATGTCCAAGGAAATTGCTTTCGTTTCAGCGGAATCATGAACAATCTTTCGAGTATATTTCGTGAATACACGATGTATATATACTGAGGCTTTCGTCTGTTTCTTTGCGTAACGATACTGTTAAGCTGTCATTTAAACAGCGTATCTCTAGTGGTAATCGGCAGATTCGTATGCGTAGTAGATTCGGTCAGCTCTGAACGAGTCGCGGAATCTGAGCAAGCACACTGCCAACTATTGTATCATTAAGGTATTATGTTTGGCTCATGTGTGATGGCATACTGTATGGTAAACACCGTAGTGCTGCGGTTTTTGGCTTTATTCAACCTGAATGGGAAGAAATTGACTTTGTGTGAAACTGGGCGTATCGAAAAAGTAGACATTTCTGGTTTTCGGAACTGAATATCTGCAGGACGCACTGATCACTGATAAAGTAGAACGAAAAGTTTTACTCTGAGCCAGTTGTAATAATTCTTGACATATACGTTCTTCAACGCTTCTCACAAATCAAATGGCGACGGTGAAACATAGTAGAACGGAATGGTTTGATGACGAAGTCGCAGAACTTAGAAATGCCATTGGCTCTATGGCTTTCTTGCACAGCGACTACACAACGTCACGACACAATGTACAAATCCAGAAAACGACATGACTCGCTTCAATTACTAGTCAGTCATTTCACTGGTGAAAACAGCCTATTGTAACTCATCGTTTGTTAAAAAGATTATCGTGATGGCACAGTCCGTTGGAGTTAATATCGTATTTTTATCTTGTCCTTCTGCCCCAATCGATATGTGCTGCTTCCTAACGATACGCAGTCTTTCAAGCGTTGAGTTCTGTCAACAACCGGTTGTTATCGATGCTA
This sequence comes from Paragonimus kellicotti, assembly GCA_014220965.1. Classification (NCBI taxonomy): domain Eukaryota; kingdom Metazoa; phylum Platyhelminthes; class Trematoda; order Plagiorchiida; family Troglotrematidae; genus Paragonimus; species Paragonimus kellicotti. Next base: position 2,766 of record LOND01010009.1, read on the forward strand.
GACCGAGAGAGCCGATCTGTTTGACCTATGATATATATGTACACTATGCCAGCCAGCAAACCTGCGGTTACAGTGGTGGGTTAGGTCCGTTCGCCAACCCAGTCGGTTAGGAGGCTAGTTTTGGGGCGAATCGATCGACCAAGATTTTCAGTCGAAGTCCTGTGAAATAGTTTGTACTCCGGATTTCCTATCCGGGTTCATAACTGTGGGGCGATTAGCCTGTTGTGACTTGTGTTTAGTTTATCTAAACATTAGGCTCCAAACATCCAGTTATCAGTGCAAAGATCGTGAACACTCGTTGCAACATGCCAGAGCCACAGCAAGTGCGCGCGATAAGACTAGTCAGAGAAACCGCTCAACTGTTTAAGTTTCGGGTTTAACAGGATGTCTAACATTCTGATTTGAAAGTAGCAAAACTAACGATTACAGTTAGAGAAATTTTCAAGGTGGTTAGCATCTTTTTATTCGTACTCACATCGAAACATATCGTGAGATCCGTGGTTAGACTTGAACAGCCCACTAATGCCTGTCTTGGACTGAGTTGGTAAGCGAGAAACGTTGCAAACATTCTGGTCAAAAAATGATTTCCCATTTATTCTTTAGAAGCTTCCAAATGTAGTAAGTGTTAGCCTATTTAACGACTCATTGCAAACTATTCGACGAGCAAACTAACCCGTGCTTGTTTTTGAAACGCACAGCTCCTCCCCCCGGTCAGGAGTTTCTGTGTCAGACAGCGATCAGATGAGGCATATTGGTGCAGTCGATCACGATAGCGACGGACTCGCTCGGCAGCGGCTAATCGTGGTTCCAGTGCAGTCGTATGATCAACGCATGTCAGTGGTTGAGTTTTTGGTGTGTGTTGTATGTTTCGCACTGCATGACCTCTTCTTTTTGGTAAATCGTTCAAACACATAGACGATGATTTTGGAGTTGGAGGTCGAGAAAAAGTACACCGAACTGGCTCAAATGAAGAGGAAAATGTGTTTGAACTTTCCCGGGTATAGTATGAGTTTCTGCCAAAATCTTCAAACGATGAATACGATGAACGCAGAGCATTGCATCTTTCGAATGTAACATGCTCGGAAGAGATTGGTCGTTTATTTGGCGAGATTGTACTCGGTTGTTTCGCTTCCACTGGAGGGGAGCTGTTTTGATTGATTTCGAAATCAGATGGTCCGGAACTTATCACTTTACTCTCATTATTATTTCGAAGGTGAATTGTGTGAGTTTGACGACGTTTTACGCGGTGTCTATCTGATTGTAGCTGCTTTTGAACAGAATGTAAATAGTTAATGTATGTTTCGGTATCCCAACTTTGATGTTGATTATAAAAATGGTACATCAAGTCAGTTTTCTGTGGGCACAGAAAATGCGCGATCGAAACTCTGCTTGCGCTACTTCAAACGACTGGATTATTGATCGGGTTGCACACAAAATGCAAGTTGTCACCTGATAGACGATGCAACGTCACCTTGGATGGCTCGCGAGAAACAAGTTGTTTCGATTAAGTTTAAGGAGTAATATAGCTCAAACACCCGAAAACGGCTTGTCTTTGGTAGATAAGTTCGCTCAAGTGATCACTGACGTCGCTTCTATTTTGTCATTTCGATCGACTGTCTACGAGAACTACTTGAATGCCGCGTCTATACAAGACACAAGAAGAAATTTCCGTTCCGGCCTTAAAATATTTTTCCTCACAATGTGGAGTGCTTTGTACGAAGATGCGCTTGGTACAGGAAGGTATGAGGCCCACACTTTACGCATGATGTTTGCAACATTGGCTGTGGCGGTCTTGATCTTCGTCCATACGTATAATGAATACAACCATCTTTGGTATTCGCGATACTCATGTGCTTTGCTAACTTTGGCATTTGTATTTGCGATTACGCATTCGACAGACAACCCGTTTAAATGGACGTCCATCATACCTTATCTTAAATTATTGATTTGTCTGTGCATCATTTTGCCTGTGAGACTCCACTACACTCTATCCTTGATTATAATGTTCTCAATTTCGTTTGTGGTCATAACTGAACAGTGCAGGATCTTCACTGATTGTCACAAGTCGGAAAATTACACTTGGGGGTCTCATTATCATATGCATCAAAAGCTGCTCAGTGCCCGTTGTAGAGTCTTGAAAGAAACAACTTCGTACATGAGCATACAGATGATCTTGTGCTCCGTTGTTGTGACCGCCGGTATGCATTTGCAGTTTTGGAACACGGTAAGGCGACGGGCGGCATTCATTTATATAGGTCAATCGGTACACCTACAGAGACGCAATCGCAAAGCTCAGAACACGCAAGACAGTCTGCTACGTGTGCTTTTGCCCGTGTCGATCTGGCACAAGTTTTGGGGACGGGATCAACCAAGACAGACTTACGGGAAACGTTACCTGTATTTGCAACCAACAACCAAATTAACCTTTCTAGTTGCTGAGTTAGTAAATTTTCACGAACTCAGCGCTCAGCATGACATAAACCAGTTACTTCAAATACTATCCGATATGATAGATTATTTTGATTCAAAGGCCGAGGAACATAGCTGTGAACGCCTGTGCGTACAACCAGACATGTGTATTTACACCTGTGGGGTTGTCAAAACCCGAATGAACCACGCAACAGCTTGCGTAAATTTCGCACTGGACATGACCCGTGTTAACCAGCACTTAACTGTGGAAGGTAATACTTTGATATTATTAAAGATTGGCATTCACACAGGTGTTGCTACGGTAGTCGTGTGGGGTTGCAAGAAAGTGCACTATGATGTACTAACCCCGGATCTGTCTATTGTTTTCCAAGTTAAGAATGTTTGTCCACCTGGTTGTATAACTATATCGGATACGACGCATACCAGAGTTCACATGCACTATTCCGTCGAACCTGCCCAACGTCTCGTCCTTCAAACCGAACGCGTAGTGGATGGGGCGTTAACGATCGAATCCATATTGCTCCCCACATACCGCATACAACAAGATCAACAATCATATGATAACCTGAGCTCTACAGTGATCGAAAAGTCCGGATTGGGTTTATTTGGACACTGCTTGCAGCTACTGGAGCAAATACGAGTCAGTAGAAATCGGCAGCCCACCTTAATTAACCAGGATTTTGCAAGTGATTCATTTCCAATCGCAGCCACAGTTGGTCGAAAAAGCGTCTTCAACATTACACCTAGACCGAGTGAACCTTTATTGGAAAGAACGGAAATTGCACATTCCCAGTGGACTGTGGACAAGAGCATTCAGATCGATTCGAGTAAACCTTACCAGTTGGATGCGGAAGTTTTACGTCTAGTTACTGAGCTTCGTTCTGATCCCAAGCGGCAAATCACACTAATGCAATACCTTCCGGTTGGTCACTGGACCAATGTGTTTCTAAACAAGGAGTTAGAGTGGCACTATGTAAATCATGTCCGTGACCCAACCTACCCCATTTATATCGATTCGCTGAAAATCGCGCCCGCCTTAGATGTGCTGATCAACCTATTCACAGCTGTCCTCACTATCATCTGTTCATTGATGTTCACCACTAGCTTACCAAGTGGTGGCCGAGTTCACCTGATCTACTGGTTTGAACTCCTAATTGCATTTATGATCACTATTAGCGTGTTTTGGACATCCACGCGCTTCCCAGCATCGATCAGTTCACCCTCATTGCGTCGCCTATACGATGTACTTAGCAGGAATTCCATCCAAAGAATTTTCATTTTTCTAATAACCCTCTTCCCGACCCTACACACGGCGATGTTTTTTGTCCGATTCAAACCCACTAAACAACATGTGGAAAGTTTCCGTGTCATTTTCGTCTGTTTCCAAATGATTGGTATGGTCAATCATATGACAGCGACCACCAGCCCGCAATGGTTAAGTATTTTAGGCCTGTTGGTAAGCACCTTCACGTTTGTTGGTATACAACATAGATTAATGGCTTTCACTGCCAACAGTGACCTAATCATGGAACCCAGTTGGGCTTTGCGACAAATGGAAACGCACATTAACGAATGTATCATCGATACTTGTGTCACAGTGGTTATGGTTTGTGTGATGATCAATTTGAATGATCGAAACTGTCGTTTGAATTTCATTTGTATGCGAGAATTACAAATTTGCCTAGAGGAGTCAGAACTTTTTCACACAAAAATGCGAGAAATGATGGGCTACCTGTTACCGAATTACGTGGTCAAGAAATTACTCGTCGCAAACACGCCTAGTGTTCACGCCACATTGGCCGATCACAATGCAACATTAAGTAATGTAGGTGTGGCTGTCTTGTATCTGTCCAATTTATACAAGACTCACTGGAATGTGGAACCGGAAAAGTGTGATTTATCGTTGAAGGTACTGAACTTAGTAATATGTACGATTGACGAACTCCTTGCCAGTGACACGTTTGATCAGCTAGAAAGGGTGCATTTTTTCAATGATCAAATGGTGATCGTCAGTGGCATGGATCAATCCAAAAACTGGGACCCCACCGACACAGACCATCTCAATGAGCTTGTAGACTTCTGTTTCGAAGTCAAAAGGAAACTGGGCGTAATAAATAGACAACATTTGGCGAAGCATTCCACATTCACTCTCAACATTGGATACACTCGTGGGAATGTGACAACTGGGATCTTTGGGTCCGCAAAGCCGACTTTTGCAGTCTGGGGCAAGCATGTCCGACTCGCAGAATCGATTGCCAAAGCGGGTCATCCAAACGAGGTGCAAACAACAAGTACATGTGTCAAACTACTGAGCACGAAGTATGAGGTCATTTTCTCCGGTGTACTGGCCGTAGAAGAATCAGGTCTTGTGGAAACGTACATTGTTCGCTCTCTGCGCTCCGAATAGTCCACATGCGAATAAAACACTCCTATGGATCGTGGCATTCACATCATGAATTTTGTATCACGCATACATATGTCCGTATAAAACTCCAGAGTTGTCTAATACAGAAACAAACGAATTCATAATTCCCCGGCTTTTTGCTCTACATATAATTCTGCTCCGGTGGAAATTTGACGAAAAATGTTCACTAGGGTTACAGTTGAACAATAAATGCAAAAAGGATTGGTTTGGAAACATGAGTAAATGCCGAATTTGGTTAATTACTAAGGTTGTTTAGTGTGATGTAATTGAATGGGAACATACTTTGTTGCATGAGGCTCTAGTAAGGTTATGTGGATGAAGATTAACAGGTTATCAATGGGTTAGGGATCAACTAAACAAAGTAACATGCGTGAAAAGAATTCTTACGGAATGCGAACTTCTGCTCGTTTTCCAAGACTACCAATCAACTGGCCAACATGCTTGACAAGAAAGTATTCTGAAGTACCCCTTCATGAACACCACTCATATCATCGTAACATTTCGGTTCGTATCATGTAGGTGTACTCTTTGATACACCCCAAACATTCAGCTGGTGATACGGTTAATCTATGGAAGACTTGGTAGAGGAATTTTAAAGCAACCATTGATAAATTAACCACCATAGATGGTGAACATATTCCTATCTGGAAGAATTGTGCCCAAACTAACCTCCTTGTGATGATCTTGAGAAAAGTGTCAGCTCATCGGGCTTAATGCGCTGATGTAGTTTGTGGCGACTGAAATAAATGATATTTTTGATAGTCGCATTCACTTGTACATTTTTGATGATTTTGGTTTTTCACCTACTTTTGTTTTAGTCAAGCCATCCTTTTTGTAATATCCGTCCCGGGGCTAAAAACACAACTCGCTAGCTTGACGTGCTTTCTCTGTACACTCTATTTTCCAGGGTCGATACTAATACACGAGGGTCAACGCGCTGAGTCTTTGTTTTCATTGTCGATTGGTTTTCGATAGTGAGTACAGACTGGGTATTATTCTGTTGGACTGGTTCCAACACTAGATAGAAGAACACAATTAGGTTACCAGGTGAACTCGTCTCACCCGCATCTTCAACACCGTACGATTACGGTAGCTACACAGCTCGTTTGGCGCACCACATGCGAAAGCTACGCCCGGTGCAGCCTAGGGAACAATCATCAGCTGTGCATGTGCACGCTAAACTTTCCTCGTGTACACATGTTTTCCTTCGTACGGATGACCTTCGTCGACCACTGCAGCCCCATACACCGGCCCCTATCGTGTCCTCGCAAGAGACACGAAAACCTTCACCATTAGCCGCAACGGCAAACGCGAGGTAGTTTCTGTCGACCGGCTGAAACCAGCATTTATGGAGGAATCATCAGCCCCACTCCCGTCGACAAGTAACGTTCCTCGCCGGAACCCCGGTGTCAGCAAAAAGCGTTCCGTCACCGGAACCCCTGCAACTCCCGCAACCCCAACTCTTGCTCCCTCTACCTCTAGGCATAATCGTCTTGGTAGGGAGCTTCGCAAGCCCGTACGTTTTGCAGGAGTATGTTAACGTTTCTTATTTTCGTGAATGACGTTTTTTTACATAACATACACACATTCGTACTCATCGTTTTTGTCCACCTGTCTCTTCTGAGTTATGGGATGTCTGGGTTTAGCGATACAAAACAAAAAACGAAAACAACGACAGAGTGTTTGTTTTTACTCCCATTCATTTTCACTCATCTGATGCGTTATCCAGTCCGCAACCCAAACGGCGTTGTTCTGGACCAGGTTTATTCGTATGCTAACCCTCTTCTTTCTTGAGTCTATCAACTTTAGACAGCAACACAAGAAGAAGAGCAAACCGAACGCAGCCACGCTCAAAATCGCAGGGTCCGCAAAATCCTCGGCTGTGAAATTATTTAGTCGCCCGGATACGTTGACACGGTGAGTTATCCCTTTCCGCCTGTCGTGCGGGTACTTCACGGTGTTTTCTCCTTTCCAGACTATCCGAACATGGTGCGTGGAGAGACAACTCCCAACTACCTATCGTACAGCACTGGACAAACCTACCCCCTTTTCTCTCAAGAGTTTTAGGGTTGGGCAGCCCGCTGCGATAGAGAAGAAACGCACCGAAGACTAAATAATCTAAATAAAAGAATCCTTCCAGCGCAACAGCCATTTTCGACCGACCCTTCCCCGAACTTTGACATTCCCCATCCCATGTCATTATTCATCGTGTGTATCATCCTGCAAATGTGATCAGCCAAAAGCACATGAGATATTTATGTTTTTTCCTCTCTTTGGAATAACGAAGGCCTGTGTAATGCTTACTAGCCTTCTGGAGGAGAGCTATGTAGCGACTATAATGAATGATATTTTTGATAGTCGCATTCACTTGTACATTTTTGATGATTTTGGTTTTTCACCTACTTTTGTTTTAGTCAAGCCATCCTTTTTGTAATATCCGTCCCGGGGCTAAAAACACAACTCGCTCCGTGCCTCGCTAGCTTGACGTGCTTTCTCTGTACACTATTTTCCAGGGTCGATACTAATACACGAGGGTCAACGCGCTGAGTCTTTGTTTTCATTGTCGATTGGTTTTCGATAGTGAGTACAGACTGGGTATTATTCTGTTGGACTAGTTCCAACAAGTTTTTGTGACTGAAGTGTTTGCGAAGTGAGGACAATTAAGGAGGCAGAGTAATCCGCAAGGTCTCCTGTCTTGTAAGGCGTTTCATCGTCACTCTCGGTCTCATGTCTTCAAGGTGCATACGCTTTACTTATGCATACCTGATTTTATGTGAGCAACCTGGACATGAAGTTATGCTCCATCCTTTTCTTTTCGATTCAGGTTGGGGCTTTCCTATTCAGTATACGATTACCTGATAGTTAGTCTTTGAGATCGGTCTTTGATGGGAAGCTATTGATGAACACGACCAGGTGTGAAGTAAATTTGGTGTCAGAATTGACACGTCACAAAGGAATACTGCAGTAGATTGCTGATGGTTTGTTTTCAAGGTCGGGCCAGTTCTAGATGAGAATATTGTTACCGACTTTGGTTGATACTAAAATGTATACTGGAAAAGTAATTACCTGTACTATTTCCGATAACTCTCATAAAACCTTTCATCACGGAACGTAAATACCACATTTGTACCATGATTCCATTTTATGATCTCATTTCCTTCTGTTTGTTTATATCAGTACTTAATTTTTGTACCTGGATAACGTTGACAGTAAGCTCGAAATTAAAAAGGCGGATCATTCAAGAATGAAGTACTGAGCAGCCAACAATAAAGCAGACTTCGAAGATAACATGTGTTGCGTAGATAAACGAATGCAAGAGAATCCGTCAGAAAGCAAGTAGCCAATTGGGAATCGAAAAATATACATGTGCTAGATAGATAAATCAGTTAAGTTCACAAGGAAGCACAGAAACTCAGTAAGTAATCACCGAAAAACCGTATTGCACTAGTTTCTACGTAGTGAGAACATAGCTACTCAAGGTCAGTACGAGTATGCTGTTCTGGCTGCTTTACAACTTGTTAACGTTTGAACATCACTGAATCTAGAGCACAGTTTCAAGGAGGACTTCAACCAGTGTTGAATAATTATGTTGTATAACAGGCAGTTACGCTGTGAGTAGTATACTACTCACCAGGGCGAATGACAACGTACTGCCACCCAATGTATGTGAACGCATATCAGCCGTGCAAATGAGTGTACACGTTTGTGGTCCCATGTTTAACATGACCTGTACGGGAGTTCGTGCAATAAACGAATTTGCTGGTCAAGCGTCTTTGCGGTCACAACAATTACATCAGCATGGTGTGTTATGTTGATTCAAACATTATAGAAATGACATGACGTTTAGGCGAAACGGAGAGTTTCAGACGACAAGTAAGTCCATTCTAGATTACTGGGAAAACATACAACCACTATAATAATAGTAAATTACTCGATGGAATAGTTAGTTATAAAAGCACTGGCATCCTCATTCTGTGCACCTCCTGAGGTGATCTCATATGCCGATATTTCTTCTTTCCACATAACTTGAATCTTACTATTCTGCACCTTTTAAGTGCAGTGGCTTTCCGGCATAGCGCAGCTTTGGCACGGCTGACCACAGATCTGCATATCTACAAAATTCCATTAAGGACGTATGAATGAAAACCCACATCGGTTGTACTTCTCATGAACTGTTATACACTCAAAAGAGTCTCATGATCTGTCATGGATAAAGTGAACTACGACTTTCCTTTGTACTCATTTTTACAGTTGAGCTGAAGATTGGTTACGTTGGTCTATTCTCCCAAGGTCGCACGTGTCATCTAACAAAAGATTTTCGATCATTCGCTGGGCTTGATGTTTGCGTTACAAACGTCTAATCGTCCAAAAATTGCAATCATCCGCGCGTACGAGGTTGAGCATACTGACCACGGTGTTTTAGTTTGTGAAGTTTGCTGGATGCCTGTCTCTATATGCATTTGTAGGTGAATATCACAATTAAACAAAACTATTGTAGCGTCTATAGACCTGTCTTTGGTTTGCGCCATTTTAAACTTTCAATTGCGACATTTTTGGTTTTCTAATGGCTGTTACATATGGTTGAACTGAACGCAGGTTTACCAAAAGTAGTGAATAGTTCGTAAAAATTATGAAAAGATCGGAGTTGGAGTCATTAGCGTAAAGAATCGCTTTGCTAAAAAATAGTTTGTATTAATCCGTCAGTACAAGTTAGAAATAGTGGGGTATCGAAAGTAAATGTTTGAGGAACGCCTACAGAAACCCATCAAGGAGATGAATTCTCTGATTTACCTTCATCTTTAAAATTTCTGTTATCGAGAAAGCGTGTAATCCGGGGAAAACCTATCCTTGCGTGCCACAAGCTTCTAGCTTGTACCCGACAGGGCCATATGGAAGGGAGTCGAAAACCTTAGCAAAGTGGAAGAAAATAGCATTCGAGATAAGATCAGTGTCTGTGGCTCCTATCGGGCCATCCATGAAGGAAAGCATCTTACGTATGCATCAACGACTATGATGAAAACTGTGTTGGGCAGCAGAATAGGGATCACCCCGTATGAATTGTTCAAATACGGCGGGTTTTATCCAACGCTTTGTCATCTTGCACAGGATGTTAGTAGGGCTGATCAGCCAGTAGCTGCCAGGCGTGACCCTGATTTTTTTCTGTTTAAAGAGAATGTCACCATTGAGTATTTGTTCGGACTGCGCATGAACGAGTTCTGTTAGGCAAGCAACCGGTTTTCGAAGACCTTAGGGTGTTTCCTATTTGGAACCATGGTACCAAATGAATTTACTTTGATTGTGGGCTCATGGTCATCTAGTTCAGGGAAGTCAGTAATATGGTGTGGTAGCCGGAAATTTCACAAAGGCGGTGTCATGCCACAGAACGCTGCCTAGTACATCTTCCAGTGGAGCAGGTGCAAAGAAGTACCTTTCCGTAATCGAGTTTCCAGTGTGACAAATAGCCAATGTACTTCTACCCAGTCACCTGTTTACACTTGTTCATTGAAAGTCCAGCAACATTCGATCAATCGGTTAGCACGTCCTCTTTGGTTGGTTATCAGACCGGTCAAATTTACGGTTGACATGACACTCCCTGTGATCTTTACGGAATGACAGAAACCAGTGTGTGCTTTCGGGCTTTGGGTTCTGATTTTGTGCGTTTGGTCGGGTTACGAGAAATGGCGACGGTCAGTGGCTGGTAGTTACATCACTGTTGATCGAAACAGTCCGGAAGCTTCTAGTACAGCCGCACGAACAGTATGAGGTCAGTCGGTTAAAGCCGAACAAACAGAAAATGACAGGTTAGCAGAGCTCAGCAGATTCAATCGCGGTGTATACAGCACAGTCACTGGCTAACAGCCTAACGGAATTCGGTTGTTAACCGACTGGTGGGATCACGTTCATGGCTTAATTCCGGCGTTTTGATGACCTGTTAGTTGTCCAGATCCAACTGCTTTCACACAACCTTAGCCCAATGGAAAAAGTCCGGTGTTGTAATTATATTCATTCAAGAAGCCCACGTGAATGTTCACTCCCGGGCGTTGTATAGTGTTCAGCCTTTATTTTCAGTGAGCGTGTCGTCGTTCAACTTTCGATCTAACTGCTTGCAACTTAGTAAGGTATAGCTTGAACACATTTTGACACTCCACCTGGCTTTTTGCATATACTGTTGCGTGTGAACAGTCACGTGAGACAGGTGCTATCTGAACGTATCCGTGAGCATCAACCAGCCTGGATCAGTAGCGGAGTCACCAAGACAATTACCAGCGCAATTGTTGCACACCTCGTTGATACACATCATTCTGTCAACCTGGACTCCTCTTTTCGTCCGATTTACCGAGTCAACGCCGGTCACTCAAAAGCTGTCAGATGCCGAATTTTGGCCACAGCTGAAGCGATCCGGAATCGCTGAATAAACCACTCTTTGTGCGCACGGGAGTGCTTGTTCAGACGTTGAAGTTGCCATGGCCAACCACCCACACCACGACCGATCAAAGCGCCATGGTTCCAGTTGCGTCATAATTGTGGCGTAATCGTATCAAAACGTTGTCTCCGTGTGTGCCAATGACGTGTCCGACCTCAATTGAACTTGCTACTTGTTTTGTTGGTTCGTTTCGTTCGTCCTGACAACTCTGTTTCATATAAATGTTATGAAATCGGCCTGATGATGAATAACTGAAAACGAGCTTTTCCGTTACACCGTTTTTGATGACACGTACCTAATCGTGAGTGTGAGCAATTCACGCTATCAAATCCCACCAGTAATCTTGTTAAAACGTTAATTTTCGAGTGTGGACTTAGGTCAGCATTCAATGTGAATATTCAAATATCTTATCGCAGCTACAGAAGAATTCAGACATGAAATCGCAGGCTATATGACTGGTGAGCATCAACCATCAATAAGCCTCAGGAACATTGAATTGAAATTCCAAAACCAGTGAGACAACAAAGAACACACCGACGTACGTGTCGTCAGTACCCACACAACGAATTTCTCAGCAAGATCACTGGTGCTGTAGAGAACGCCGTATAGCGTGATTCTGCCGATTTCGTAACAAAACTTGTAACGGGTTCAGAAAATGTGGACAGAAAAAGGCTTGCTGTAGAACAGCACCGTCACTCCGGCGTTTGCGAGAGCCTACAGAGGCATGAACCAATTATACAGTCAATCCAACATTGTCCCCGCTAGATTCAAAGGTGACATTTCAAGTAACAAAAAGAATGTTTATATGTTACAGAATGATGTGTCGACATGGCGTCTGATATTACATTCATCTAAGGGAAAACCTCAGATTATTTATATAGACCGGCAAACATACAAAGCATTCATGTGGAACAGAACGCCTCAGGAACTCAAATTTCACTTGCGGAACAAGTAAAACATAATCCTCAGCTGATCAACTGACATACTGATGGTAGCAGTTACATTACGAAGGGTCTAAAGTTGGATTAATTATGTATTGACGAGATTGATAAACAAGTTATTCGATGTGTCATCGAATGCAGTCTATAGTCACGTCCATACAGTTATATAGAAATTATGTCCTTAGAAACTAAGATCGTTAGTAGACAAGGACGTAAAAGCGAAAACGGCACCACAATTACAAGAACAGTGTCAGAACTTTTTAAAGAGATAACTTTAACCAGTGTACACAGGCAAAGGCTACCTTTTACCTTTGTGTAGATACAAAACCGGTTTTCCGTCTCTGAAGAACCCTTCTGCATACAAACATAGATTCGCCACAGGGTGAATTTAACCTATAGGAATAAATGGGAATGTGGCAGTATCACAGAATGAATATTGGTTATATATTGTTATAAGCTAAGTGCGCAGGCGACAGAAAGATAATTCGTTTGGAAAATCGGCAGAGCTGGCGTATGCCTCGAACAACATCTTGAAGACCAACACTCACTTGCAAAGTACAATAACCTCAGGAGGACACCGGAGTGTGCCGAA
>LOND01010013.1:5589-18538 GCA_014220965.1 Paragonimus kellicotti
TGCTGTCTCAGATGATTAGCTAGCTGTCGATGAGCATATGATTTGGCTGGAAGCTTCGTTGTCCGGACTACTAACCACGACATACCTAGTTGATTCCCGACAAAAGTGCCACGTTACTGTGTTGGACGTGAAGTTAATGCCAAATGTTTTGAACCGAGAAGATTAGTGAAGCGCTCGTAGAACCGAAAATCTATCTTCTAATTTCACATTCCAAGCAGAAAACACGGACAAAGACTGTTGTTGATCAGTAATCGAGACTGCCCTGTATGCCTAGTCAGCTCGATATTAGTAGTGTTGTATAACAGGCAGTTTCGTTGTGAGTAGTATACTACTCACAAGCGACATTCGGGAACAAAGGGCAAGCCCCAACGCCAGGAAGACGACGGACCAGAAGCGACTATCGGAATAGTGTGTACGCGCTATGGGGAAGTGCCACCAGGGCGAATGACAACGTACTGCTACCCAATGTGTGTGAATGCACGTCAGCCGTGCAAATGAGTGTACGTGTTCGTGGTCCCATGTTTAACATAACCTGTACGGGAGTTCGTGCAATAAACGACCCGCAGGCTAAGCATATTTTGCGGTCACAACACTAGTTCACAATGATAAAATGATTCCTGCAACAAACTGCTGGATTGTAAACACGTCCCGTGATTGGTGTGGCAGGAACTACAGCGCATATGGTTGACAGTTCACGATCCACATGTAGTTTTCCATACAATGAGACAAAACTGATCTCGATTCGTCTGTCCACTTGGTGCAGTTCTATCGAAATCCGCGTCGTGTACAGCACCTCATCTTCTGTTCCATTCTTACTTTCCTGTGCCTTCTCGTTAGAAATGTCACATGTAGGAGACATCTAGTTAGAATCTTCGTGTTACTTAAACGTTATTGTTACCTACTAAGAAGGCTGATTCGGAATATGTTGGAAAGCGAAGGTAATTTATTTGGTTTACCTCGGAGGACACTGTTCTTCTCCGCTAGTAATCATTTTTGCCCAGTCACTTTAACCGGGAGGTTTGAAACTGCACCGCCTTTCTATGTGTGTTAACAACGAACGTACATACTCATTTCGTGTCAAAATTTCGTGCATAATTTCTTCAGCCTGCACTTTTTCTAGTTTTTCCCTCCCAGCACTGACTGAGTTTCATTAGCATCCTCATTGCGCAATGCAAAGAGTATACTGAACCAAAATCATCTGGTCTGACGTTTCTGAATTTGGTCTACAGAAGCACTTCTGAGTGCTGCCATATAAAAAATAAGCCCATTTTGTGCGTACACGATCCACCCGGGAACGCCAGTCTGAATGAATTTTGGGTGCAATCACAACTATCGATCGTTCACTTTTTTTGGCCATATTTTCTGTCTGACTGCGAGTATTTGTGGGTCAGTATTCGGTTCCATATATAGTTAATCAGCGAAGAGGAACACTGTCTCTGTTTCTCTCTTGTGTTTCTAAGTTATCAGTTCATTTGACAAGAAAGGTAGAAATATGAACAGATTTAGTATAGTCCTGATGGGTTCTGTACTTGCTCCTCGATAATGATGTCAGAAGGTCTATTATATGTTTGAGATCAAGCAGTGTAGCATTACGTAAATGATGGACATACACATGAGGAAATGAACACATTCAAACGGAAACGAGGACGGAGGTTAGGGTGCAACTAGACAGAGTGAACAGTTAGATTAGATTATCCTGAGATCTAACTATAATCAGGTCAGCTCATTAGAAACTTGGTTGGGTAGCTATAGCAGCTACACAGTTTACGATTATGGTTGGTTGGGCTGATTACAGGATGTTTTGTTTTATCTCCCTTGAAAACATACTGGGCGTCCTAAAAAACGGTTCTTTATATCGAATGACTGAACTCACTTGATTTCCATTTAAGCAAACAAGACTGTGCGGGCGCTTCCCACTTAATAGCACTAAGGTGTTTCAAATAGTCTGTGTGCGCTCAATGTAACTGTTTTCAAGAGCTTTCGGTAACGAGTGTTGTAGACGTTTTATAACGATTGTCTTCGCACACAACCACCGTGTGAGCATTTTTAAACCTACTCAGTATACTTGATACTATTATTTCAAATTTTGTCTAACTCGCCGCCAAAAAAATCAATATCAGGTGACGGAGCATGGTCCGCTTGGTCCGAATGGAGCGCCTGCAGCACCAAATGTGCATCGATTCTTGGCAGTCGAGTACGAACGCGTCAGTGTGATTCGCCCGAGCCGGCCAACAACGGCCGATTCTGTCCAGGTCCGAATTCCATGCAGATTGAGTGTTTTGGCGATAACATCCATTAATCCCACATTAAGTACAAGTACGGTATTATGTATGACCGTTTAGTCACGTTCACCTGCGAGTAACGCTCGCGTTGCCCGTTTTCCTTGATAGGAGACACAGAACCTATTCTGTTAACGCTAGCTGGTGAACCCATGAATAGCACTTTTCTTCAGGTTGAACTGACAGAAATCACTGTACTTCTTAAGCGACAGTATGGATAGTGGCACATGATAGTTTGATATGAATTGAACATAACTCACAAGTGACCACAACACTCGCAGTCTCATATAGTATTTAGCGAACATCTTCAGAAAAGAAACACTATACTCGAGTTTCGTTTATGCCATATCACTAGTGTGTATCTAAATTTCACATAAACCCGTCATATCTGTTACCACTCAGCTTGACTGAACACCACATCCCGTGCAAGCCGAACGTTTGAACAAAACGTAAACGAAACATTCAGTATGAATCCTATATGGAAATTACCAAGAATTCGTTGTACGTCGACTCCTGTAATAAAAAGAGCCAGCTGGTCGGAGCTGCCATTCTCCAGCAAGTATTTCAGTAGGCTCGGGATATACGATCAGTTGATTAACACATCCGGTTGCACTGCCTGTAGCAGCTGAGACACGTCTTGCGTGTATCAGCTGAATGTTTGTCGTACCGGCCTTGTATACTGAGGCCACCAACGGTTGAGCGGTGGTCAGGCAATTTCATGGCTACGAAAACTGAAGACCCTAATTATACCGCTGAATAAAGAAGGTGAGTGTTGTTTGTCCTGCTAAGGACCTCGTGATTGCCCAAACTACTGACTGACAACACTGTTTACGAGGACAAGGTATTACAGTCAGTTGTATGCCTCTGTCTGTAATGTTTCTTGTTCTTCCTTTTAGCGTCGCCTTTTTATTCACTTTAACTATTTTTGGCAATTTCTTTTTCGGGAATAGTCAACACCACTGTTTCGTTAAGTGGCAGCTCAAATCACAATATTTCTGGTCAGCTTATTCACAAACGAATACGGTCGAACGAGCGCATGTGCTAACTCAGTCGTACCTGATGTGGATTCAGTGGTGCAGTGATCAACATGGTCGCTTCAAGAAAGTCTGGCGGATGTTCATATCTCGGCCGTAGTAAGGATATGCACTGCTGACGAACTCTGACAGGAATGAAACCCTACTACAGTGCTTACTTTCGAGAGGAGCTGATCGAAAAGTCATTGGCAATTCGTAACTTGCAATCAATCAAGATTCTGTACCACTTATCAGTAACAATGGGATTAGTCAGTAAACAGAAATTGCAATACACGTTCATTTTACACATCTTCATCTGTCGTAAGCGTGTGAGTGGCTTGGAAACACAGAAAGCTCATGAACGAAACCTACAAACTGATCTGGCTGGTGAGCGATAAACAACTAAACTGCCTTCAAGAAACGATATTATAGTGACCGCTTCTAGCAGATCTGTGAGTGTTATATTGAAGTACGCATATAATGCGGAAAAACTCGTCTCACCCTCAACAACTAATTGGTCATCCGTGCTTTTGTATAAACAGAGTGCGTTTATAGTTTTTACTAGTCACTGACTCTATCGGCTTTCCTGCGGCTGCAAAGACACTTTGACTGGTAAAGCAGGAAACAAATTTGAGAAACAAGACCAACCAGCACCTGACAAGATGGCTGAGGGAGATATTAGTGCATTTGTTGGTGGGTAACACTCAGAAATAACGAAATTCCGCGTCTTCTGTTGTAAAATGCCCAATGATCACGGACCACATTATCAGTGTATCATAATCATCTACTATCCTAATGTGCGCTTACAACTCACTAACTTTACAGTAGCACGTTGCGTTACTGATCGGTCGGTTTTATGTGATCAAAAACTAATGATCAATCATCTTTACGGGATGTGAATTTAGGTCCGTACACCATTCGCGATCCGGATCAATGAAAGCCTTTCATTTTAGAGCGTTTTTTTTGTCTTCAGGCTACCTGCACCCTTATGTCTGATTATTTCTATCGTAATTTATGATTTCCGACTATCCTATTCAATTGATTCAAATGGGCACATCGTTTTAAAGCTAATTGAGTCGAGAGCGACCAGTTTGAAATGGGAAATCAGGGTTTTATGAAACTCTATTTGTAATGTAGTAGTTGTATTTTGATCTTTGGAGTTTATTGACATTTTATTGTGAGCTGGTTTTTTGGAAAGAACGCAATGAACCTGTCATATGTTACATCAAAGCCCTAAAATTTGTGGACATTTTTGTCCTGGGGTAGCTATCCACAGACCACATAGATCTCACTCCTGCTGTCTCAGATGATTAGCTAGCTGTCGATGATCATATGATTTGGCTGGAAGCTTCGTTGTCCGGACTACTAACCACGACATACCTAGTTGATTCCCGACAAAAGTGCCACGTTACTGTGTTGGACGTGAAGTTAATGCCAAATGTTTTGAACCGAGAAGATTAGTGAAGCGCTCGTAGAACCGAAAATCTATCTTCTAATTTCACATTCCAAGCAGAAAACACGGACAAAGACTGTTGTTGATCAGTAATCGAGACTGCCCTGTATGCCTAGTTCGTTGTGAGTAGTATACTACTCACAAGCGACATTCGGGAACAAAGGGCAAGCCTCAACGCCAGGAAGACGACGGACCAGAAGCGACTATCGGAATAGTGTGTACGCGCTATGGGGAAGTGCCACCAGGGCGAATGACAACGTACTGCTACCCAATGTGTGTGAATGCACGTCAGCCGTGCAAATGAGTGTACGTGTTCGTGGTCCCATGTTTAACATAACCTGTACGGGAGTTCGTGCAATAAACGACCCGCAGGCTAAGCATATTTTGCGGTCACAACACTAGTTCACAATGATAAAATGATTCCTGCAACAAACTGCTGGATTGTAAACACGTCCCGTGATTGGTGTGGCAGGAACTACAGCGCATATGGTTGACAGTTCACGATCCACATGTAGTCTTCCATCACAATGAGACAAAACTGATCTCGATTCGTCTGTCCACTTGGTGCAGTTCTATCGAAATCCGCGTCGTGTACAGCACCTCATCTTCTGTTCCATTCTTACTTTCCTGTGCCTTCTCGTTAGAAATGTCACATGTAGGAGACATCTAGTTAGAATCTTCGTGTTACTTAAACGTTATTGTTACCTACTAAGAAGGCTGATTCGGAATATGTTGGAAAGCGAAGGTAATTTATTTGGTTTACCTCGGAGGACACTGTTCTTCTCCGCTAGTAATCATTTTTGCCCAGTCACTTTAACCGGGAGGTTTGAAACTGCACCGCCTTTCTATGTGTGTTAACAACGAACGTACATACTCATTTCGTGTCAAAATTTCGTGCATAATTTCTTCAGCCTGCACTTTTTCTAGTTTTTCCCTCCCAGCACTGACTGAGTTTCATTAGCATCCTCATTGCGCAATGCAAAGAGTATACTGAACCAAAATCATCTGGTCTGACGTTTCTGAATTTGGTCTACAGAAACACTTCTGAGTGCTGCCATATAAAAAATAAGCCCATTTTGTGCGTACACGATCCACCCGGGAACGCCAGTCTGAATGAATTTTGGGTGCAATCACAACTATCGATCGTTCATTTTTTTGGCCATATTTTCTGTCTGACCTGCGAGTATTTGTGGTCAGTATTCGGTTCCATATATAGTTAATCAGCGAAGAGGAACACTGTCTCTGTTTCTCTCTTGTGTTTCTAAGTTATCAGTTCATTTGACAAGAAAGGTAGAAATATGAACAGATTTAGTATAGTCCTGATGGGTTCTGTACTTGCTCCTCGATAATGATGTCAGAAGGTCTATTATATTGAGATCAAGCAGTGTAGCATTACGTAAATGATGGACATACACATGAGGAAATGAACACATTCAAACGGAAACGAGGACGGAGGTTAGGGTGCAACTAGACAGAGTGAACAGTTAGATTAGATTATCCTGAGATCTAACTATAATCAGGTCAGCTCATTAGAAACTTGGTTGGGTAGCTATAGCAGCTACACAGTTTACGATTATGGTTGGTTGGGCTGATTACAGGATGTTTTGTTTTATCTCCCTTGAAAACATACTGGGCGTCCTAAAAAACGGTTCTTTATATCGAATGACTGAACTCACTTGATTTCCATTTAAGCAAACAAGACTGTGCGGGCGCTTCCCACTTAATAGCACTAAGGTGTTTCAAATAGTCTGTGTGCGCTCAATGTAACTGTTTTCAAGAGCTTTCGGTAACGAGTGTTGTAGACGTTTTATAACGATTGTCTTCGCACACAACCACCGTGTGAGCATTTTTAAACCTACTCAGTATACTTGATACTATTATTTCAAATTTTGTCTAACTCGCCGCCAAAAAAATCAATATCAGGTGACGGAGCATGGTCCGCTTGGTCCGAATGGAGCGCCTGCAGCACCAAATGTGCATCGATTCTTGGCAGTCGAGTACGAACGCGTCAGTGTGATTCACCCGAGCCGGCCAACAACGGCCGATTCTGTCCAGGTCCGAATTCCATGCAGATTGAGTGTTTTGGCGATAACATCCACTGTTAGGATAGAAGATCCCCAACCTTTTCCAGCGACAATGCAAATGACATTTGTTGGATCATAATTTTTGCCCGTAACCAATAAATAACCTCATGATGAGCCATGTTTTACAAACAAGCGGAAAAGGTCGGCTAACGTTTGGGTTACCTAGTTTGAAAAGATCGAATAGACTGTAATCCTAAAAATGTACGTACACTCCTCAGTAATACTTTGTATAACGATCTCTGGCACTGGACTGTGAACGACGGTTTATTCGCCATCATCATTTGGTGACCTATTAAGTGCCATTTAGAACAGAAACGCATAGTAGGCTTACACATAACGTCGTCCTTCGAGTATGTGGAGATGGTTGTGAATGGCAAGAATTATGCCTCCTATTGATACGGTTGCAACTGCGTGACTACCAACCGCAAAGCGATACAGATTGCACTGTCTCATCGGAATACGAGGTTAAAGCGTGTCTGGTTGCCGGCACCTAGGTCCAGGATTTAAAAGAATAGAACTGCCAATGATTTCTTAATGTGTAACTGTTTTAAAGGGAAGGTTACTTTCCTGCCGTCCATGCTGAAAAAGAGGTTCAGCCTAGGGACAGTCCTCGGAGTCTTTGGTTCAGAACCTCACGTATGAGGTAACGAGGATAAGCGTTCGGCTTGTAGTCCATTGTGGGCCAGTGATTCCTCCTTCTGATGGAGTTCGTTGATTCGGAATGCTCAATGGCACCTTGCATGAGGTAGCTGAGAAAGCAGACGAATGGTTCATTCGTTAACCAAGGAACACGGATTTGAAATAGCAGGTATGCACGGTCAGATAATGCAAGATCAACAGGACTGCCTTGACGCATGTCTCTTATTGTTGAGAACCAGTTACCAGGTTTTTTCGCACACCTTTCGAGTGGGTTCTAGTCATTGCAAACGTCCGGTGCACCTGTCTTGTCCCTCGGAGCCGATGATCAACATGGTTATTCGGGCACCTTCCTGGCATTTGTCAATGCTTGATAGAGATTAAAGGTGCCGACACACCCTCATGCAGAGCACGCCAGCTGGACGGTAGGCTGTCCAGAAGTCCGTACTTTCCTGTTGTGCCTTTAACGACGTCTTCTATATCGTGGTGTCTTTAAAGATCTTATGTAACATTTCATAAGTCACCAACACTGAATCCACTACATTCTGGGAGTACAACCAATGATTGTCCATAACTGTTAATTCATCCGGCAAGCCCCGCTTATTTCGCAGTTGATCTCTTGAAAGAGGCGATCCGCCAAACCCGGCAACCACAACTTAAACTCTTCCAAAAAGTAAATGCACTTTCCACGGTCTCAAATTATACTGGTTAACAGAACGTTTTAGAGTGTTGCCAACTAACGTCTGTGTGATTGCTGGTACTACTTTTCACGCGTTTTAGTTCGATAGGCAGAATTCACATGCATTACTCTGTCTGGTTCCATCAAACGGTCCTGCTGGCTGATTAGAGAACGAATCCGTTTTCGATGTGTCCTTAACGTTACGCTACTTAACACCAATAAGTAATTTCAGTTTTGACACGAAAAATAAAGACCCCACTTGGAGTTAGTGCATTTTTCTAATCCGTTTGTTTTTCTCATGACCGATAGAGAGCACCGAATTGTTTTAGATGATTACGATGATACTTGTAGCCGTAAGTTGAATGCTATTAAATTTATCATGGTTGGGCGTTTTACTAGGGCAGTGTGATAGTTTTTGTTTTGTGCAAGTCGTGTAAGCTGACAGGAGAACGCAAAAGCAATTTCGACACAGACTTGAGTAACCATTACTACGGGTATTTCACTTCAAGTATCAGTGTAGCATAGTATTGTGGAATAAGTGAAATATACATGTGGATTAGACAAATTTAACCTGAAGCAAATGTTCTAATTTATAGATGACACTTGTAGAGACACTCTTGGTTTGCCACGTATTCCAACTGTTTTGCTATTTATTTCGACCGTTGGCATCATTGCGATTGTTTGTATGCATGTCTGCATTTCTCTCGTTTTGTTCGACCGTCCAAGGTCAGATTAATTATAACAACTTCCGGTCGCTTGCTGCTGGTTTGTCATCATTTGCTTTTGTCGTGCTTCACTTAAATCTTGCTTTCCCAGTCCACTTGCAATAAACGCCGTCGCCAGTATTTTGGTTTTCTGGTTTTATCATTGTGGAGATCAGGTACAGTTCTAGACGGGAACGTCCAGTCCTCTACACACTGTAGATTATTTCAAAGTCGTATTTTTAAAGTGGCAAAATTCATACAGTAGTCCAAAAATAACCCTAACTGTTCAGCGCTTGGACACAGACTCATTGAGAATGAACTCTGTTCGCGCAGTTGCACGTGACGAGTTGCCGAGACTTCCAAATTCTACGAAATCGATCAGCGGTCGATCAAAGCTGGATAATTTAAAAAGTGTCCAATTGGATGCCAAGCTAGA
This sequence comes from Paragonimus kellicotti, assembly GCA_014220965.1. Lineage (NCBI taxonomy): Eukaryota > Metazoa > Platyhelminthes > Trematoda > Plagiorchiida > Troglotrematidae > Paragonimus > Paragonimus kellicotti. The sequence goes on from LOND01010013.1 coordinate 14,874, forward strand.
GCCGACGAAATCTTACGGAGTGCACCGGAGTTTAATCAAATGGGGGTAATCGTTTCAAGACACGGTAAGCCTACGAGACACTTTCATAAACCTAAACCGAACTATTCACGCAAGAAAATAACACGTGATGTGGTCACGCAAGTCGGGACAACCGATTTTCTAGAAGAAGAATTACTGGTTTCATCCCACAAGCAGTTACTCCCGGTTGCCCACAAGCTGGTGGCAAGTATACGTACGCCAGACCTCATGACTAATGAGAAATTACCAGTTTTAACAGTCACACATTCAATCAACTTACAACACGGAGATCATGCGAGTGAAGTGGACGTGCCTCGATGGATTCCGAGTGGACTGGACTTAAAGGGAGACTCACAGTCTGAATCGTTGTCGGAACAAGTCAGTCCTGATATAAAACGGGTCCAACCAATAACGTATAACATTTGTTTGAGGCTACGTGAAGGTCCACTAACTCGTTTGTTGTTTCTGGAATTGTACGGACTCGATATGCGAGACATGAAGGAGACCGAGTTTATTCAGTGGGCTCAAATGGCCAACTTACCGATAACAGCTGAGATGTACAAGACATTTCAGCACGATGCGAATACGTACGCAGTAAGGCGCCGTTTAACAGCCATTGAGAAGCGATTTGATGTACGGATTACTTTGGGGGACCGTGAACCTTTGCCAGTGACAGAAAAAAAACTGAAGTTAGAAACCAATGAAGGTGTACGTCAGCTGACCATCTTCGGCGAAGTACCGTGTAAGATTGCTGCAGCTACAAACTACTTCGGGGCCACGTTGAATCAACTGAAAAGTGACCAATTATTACTGCCCAACGATCATCCATTTTCCATCTCTCCTGAAGTCAGCCTGATGCAGTGGATAGTGCCAAGACCTCCGGACGCCGTCGAGCCGGTACTGATGCGTCTCAGAAAACATGGAGCCGGCAGGACTATCACGGATGAAGCTTAGCTGAATTCGGTTGCGTTTATTGAACGGGACTAAACTCCAGCATCTAGTCCGCAACATTACATTATTTTACTTTGGAATCCTGTCCATATTCTGATTATTTTGTGTAAATTTTGTTTTATTTGGGTAACAGTAATTTTGTATTTATGATTTTTTGTTGAAAAAGTACAAGTTCAGTTGATATTAGATGGTGTGCATTAGTTTGCTGCTTTTAATTTCGGGAGTGTACGAAACGGGATTAGTTAGATATGAACGTGTCCAAGATTTCGAGATCTTCTGATCACATATGCTTACGGTTGATGTGAAAGATGGCACCAGCTGACAAAAGGCATATATGTTTTATGGCTTAGATTGAACAGGTTCATTTAGCTAAATCCAAAAAATATACCGATTTAAAGGGTGAGTCCGTGTGATAAAAAAAAACAATGAAGCACCGTTTACCAGGCTACATCGTATTTGCTCGGATTTTAACTTAATGGATTAACACGGAGTAACAAATTGGTTAACGCCACAAACAGTGATGGAAAAGGTCACTGGTAAGTTAGAGCCTGTAGGTTGGGTTTGGGTTCACTTAACCTGCCCCCCATTTAATCGGAGCCGTTAGAGGAGATAGTGACCAGTGGGTTTCAGTGGACGATTTATATGGTTGTTTGACTAGTTTTGCCGCGAAGTAATAGCAAGTAATGAAGCGAGGCGATGAAAGTCAGATGGCCTCTTGGTTTTGCTCACAACACGGTTGGCTGGTTGCAGAGTGTAGACATTTTAACGTTGCTTTTATCAGTTTAGATGGAAGGGTTTTACAAATCAGTTTCCACTCCTTCTTTACTCTTCTGTCTTTAAATCAAAGCCTGTTTCCTATAGACCAGTTGCCTTTACACAACTGGTATGTTACTGTCCACGATGGCGAGGTCGATAACCATGCTGTTAAAGATGAAGAAAAAGAAATGGAACATAGGCACAACCAACTGTTAGGTAAATTCGCGAGGTGATCGAGCAACGACATGGTCACGATATATGAAGACCCTTACTAGCACATTGGGTAAAACGGGTAGGTGTCGACTGTTCCGGTTGAGGGTCCTCGTAATAACCTGGATTGGTGGTTGGAAACGCTTTGTGAGATGGCCGCGTGTCGCAGTCAAAGCGTGTCTGCATTTATTTCATTTGCATTCATTCGCTTAACTTTGCTTTATCAGTTTTCAACTATTTTTCGTTTCTTTTTCCTTTACTCCATGTCAATGTTGCCGTGGCATGATGATCGGCGTCACAAAACATTCTAGTCAGTCTCCTGACCATTATGAATGAATGACCGGTGAAGTTGAAAAACACAAAGTAATCTCAAGGGCAGTAGAATGAAAAAAACAATTCATTACTAACCATAGCCTGCACTATACGGAAGGGAATTATCCAGAATAAAAAATCGAGACACACAATCAGGTTAGTGGGAAAAGTGAAGCGGCAACAAGATACATTGTGTCGTATGCGTACCAATAGCATATCAGCCCATCACATTTCAGCAGCGCTGTAGCCCGAGTCGGCCAAGGTACTGAGTCCTAGGGATATTCCATCGTATCGTCATCATAGTCATCATCATCACCATTATCATCGTGAACAATAATACATCAGTGGTTCTCGCTAGTACCTAATTGCTTTACAACCGTGAAGAAAAAAAGCAATCCATAGCCAAGAAGGAGTAAGAAATAAGTGAGTGGCTAATCATGTCTTTCTCCTGTGGTAACAAGCAGTGATGCCGTTGGTGCCAGCAGTTTTCGGCCACCATCGGGACGTGCTTGCAACTGTAAGCAGAAAATTCGATAGATGCATATGTGCGGTCAGATAAAAAAACTCGAATCTTGATGTCTGTCTATACAGCGGTCCTGTTGAGCGGGCCGCATAGGCAGTCGACGCCGGTCCCGATCGTTTTTTTTTATTGAGACGCGTGAACTATATCTTTGACGCCTTCCTGGGGAGAACATTTCTCCCTTAATTTCTCGAGCTGTTGCATTTCTCATTCTCACACCCTGAAATCGACTGACCGTTAGCGGTTAGCATGTGACCTAGACAAGGAAGTCTGACAACAAAAAAGGCTAGATTGCACACCCTTCTGCAAATTGAATGACCACGACCCCGCTGTCTGGTGTATAATTACCGGACCTACCATTACACCACTGGTCATCGCGTTGAAACCACTTATAAATAATTATGAACTTGTCCCTCCATTACTCTGGTGCCCGTGATAAATAAGCACGACTCCAGTCACAACGTATTAAAACCACCCCGTGACTGTGTAATCCATTCTTACGGTCCCCATTTAACCTTTTGTGAGAAAGCAGCCAGAATTACAGAAAGCTGTATTATTGTTAATCCTTAGCAGTCTGACTTCCGACGAATCTGTTCATTACTAGATACTTGGTGTCCTCTCTTCCAACGGAAAACCAAGGCGTAATGTGACCGGACACTTAACCTACTCTAATAGCTACCTGTTACCTAGGGTCTCTCAACGGCTTCTGCTGTGTGCCGTTGGTGGTTTTAATACGTTGTGACTGGAGTCGTGCTTATTTATCACGGGCACCAGAGTAATGGAGGGACAAGTTCATAATTATTTATAAGTGGTTTCAACGCGATGACCAGTGGTGTAATGGTAGGTCCGGTAATTATACACCAGACAGCGGGGTCGTGGTCATTCAATTTGCAGAAGG
>LOND01010017.1:2982-16019 GCA_014220965.1 Paragonimus kellicotti
CCAGTCCGCTTTATGATGGCGTCTTTCAACAGGGTATGAGGGAGATCGGATGGGACTGATTCTAGCAGGTCTTCCACTTCCGCTGCGACGTCAGAATAAAGTGACTGCACCACGTATGAGAATCTTATTTTCTCTGACGTTATCCGTCTGGTGGTAAAGACGGCCTCAATCTGGTGGAACCATAGTCGAGAGTTTCGGGCGCTGTATTCGGGCAGTTTTAAAGCAACACTGTGCTCGGCTTTAATGTCAATGTTCATAGTGTCGTCAAACATTTCTAATAATGCCAAAAATGGATAAAGCACAGTTCGAAAAAATATAACGGGCTCACTAATTTTGTAGTGGCATAATAAATCAAATGATAAAAATGACTAAAGATGTGGTAATACTAAGAAATCTTGCAGTGGTAACGGATAGGCTGTGAACGTTAAGCGCACAAGCGAACCAGAAGACGTATCGGTAAAGTAGAAACGACTCACTGGTAAGTCGAAGGCCCGCTGAGTTAAATAGACCAACACAAGGAAAGACAGCGCCGTGGGGTGAAGTTCGGAAAACGACCGACGGATAATTCCACACGCGGCGTGGGATGATGAACGTTGAGCGTCGACGGATTAGCCAATACGCGGAGCTAAAATATTTCACCGTGCAACTGCTCCACCAGCTCAAAAGCCGCACAGGTTGGAGGAGACAGAGACGGTGCGCGGTAACTCCCGTTTATGCGTGTTGACGATTAAATTCAGAGATGAGGTTGAATGTTCAAAGCAACTGTACAGATGAAGCTAACAAGACGGTAAATACAGAAAGCGAACAAAAATGAAATATGAAATCCAAATGTGAATTGTGGACACTATACATAACTGGAAGCTTTTCAAGCTTCGTCCTCGAACCTTCCTCGGACAGCAGTTCTTTTCTTACGGGGTGATGAACCTTTTGAGTAGTCTTTCCTTTTGAAGGTCGTTAGCAGCGCTTCCAGAGATCGCTTCAAAGCATTACTTGATTCTCATTTACCAAAAAACATTTATCAAGTAACCTTACTCTGTTCTTGGTATTTACTGTAATCCCCGAAGAGCGGTGTTACCTTCTGATTTCAGTATGCATTTCGGATCAACAGACGCCAGCTTAACACCCAGCGAGAAAAACCGACTGGATCCAGGGAGTTCGGGCCTCCGTCTCGGACCCGTGTATCAATCGCTGAATCGCCGAATTAGTGCTTCTATCATGAGAATCATAACTTCGTGAAATTCGGTCAATTTAAATAGCTTAAGCTGTCCATCTGTATTTAATGAAGGAACTGTAAAATACTGCTCGAAAATCTCGTACATTCATACATACATTCCAATGATACACATTTAGCCCTTATGATTAAGGAATAAGATGAATTCCTATTGGATGACGTACATTAAGGTAGTGCGACCTACACCACACCATAGTGTGGTATTATAGACTTCGCCGAAGTTTCCGTAATTTGGTCGTCCTGCTTTGAATGTACGATCACTCTGCAATTATCTTCCTATTACTCAGCCTATACAATTAGAGTACACATTTGAAGACAGCTTACGTGTATAGTAGTTAACTGTTGCACACTGTATGGAACTCTTTAGGTTTGGAAACTAAGAATTTGATTGTTGGACTTCATTCGTACTGAGTTCGCTGTGGACATTTGGGAACTAAATTATTAAACCGAATTGTACTGTGTCACGGTTAGTCACGGTGAAACCTGCGGCTGATTCCGTCTCAACTGGTTATATTTTCGGGATAATTCGTCATAGTCCTATTTTAAAAAACAACTGTCGGACTGAACGCATGCTCCTCGTAAACACTATAGAAGTCACTGCCATGCATATCTTCAAAGACGGCAATCAGGACTCACCTGCTAACAATAGTCTCATTCTACTCGGGATGGCTTCCATATTAGCCAATCATTGTGCGCCATACCAACGTGCTTACCTTCACGGAAGCCAAAGGCGATCGTCTCATTTCCGATGTTCCCGTCGATTTTGTCAAGATCTTCGACCATCGTGTCACATGGACCCATAAAAACGGTGAGTTGAACGTTCCAAACATTGACTTACGCTGGGAATACCACTTTTCTTCAGCTAGACGATAGATCTAAAGCTGCATCGAAGTATCATTCCGTGGGAACAACTACAGGAGATATAGTAGATCGAGCGAATCAAAGCCGGCCGGTTATGAATAACGCAACGAGTAAACAAGGAGTATATTGTCGACCCGCGAGGTCAACGTGAGAGCGAACGAATAACAAGACGAAACGGTAGGAGAGCGGAACGACAAGAAGACAATCAGCGGAGTCGTACGTTTGAGTGCGCGGGGTACTTGTCGGTATCCATACTCGTTCAAACAAATGTTTAAGCACATACAAAAGTTGGAAACCAAAAGAGTGCAAATGGCAATCATAGCTCTAACATAGTTAGTAATAAAAAATAGAGTCGCTATGATATTTCCGTTGCTCTGATATCACTTGAATCTGGAAGGAAACTATCTCCTCCGTCGTACGAGCATAGTCTGTTCGCGGACTTTTGCTTACTTTTATTTCTAACGGCACAGAAAACGTTCTGGTTTTCTAAATTAGTCTTAAATTTGTTCCATGAACAGGTGGAAACGGTGGTGTGGAAGATCCGAGGGAGAACAGAAAGTGTACACTTCGCGCGTGAAGTACAGCTGGTGCCGAGAACAAAGTAAGATTACTCGCATAAAGATGTTTCGAGCGAGTGATGATCGAGCAATGTTCTAAAACGATCTCCAGTAGCTCTGCTGACGACCTCGGTAGGAGGGTTGTTCCAGTGGTTAGTAATCCTGTAGGAAAAGAACGGCTACTCGAATGAGGTCCCAGTACCAAGCTCGGTCCACTGCTCTCCACTTGCACATACGAACAAAGCATTCCTATCCACTCAATGATCAAAATTGGTGTGCGAGTACGGGCGGACCCGTTGTCCAACGAGAAATTACGATCCGATTTGACTGAAAAAGCGGTTGTCAACGTACCAGAAACCAGCACCCCGGTACCTCTCAAAAACCTTTCCTGTCTCAATGTTGTCGACGCGCGATGGACCTGACGGTCTAACAGTTCTCAGTGATAATTAACTTGAGAGCGAAAACCCGGTTGTCCAACATACACCGGTCAGATGTTGTCGAATAAGGTAATTGTACCACACAAGTCAGTTCACGCTCTCTCTGAACCAACCAATGGAATTGGGGGCAATCAAGGGGAAACAGTTGATCATGCGTAAGACAATAGACAATATAGATATTATAATGCCATATTATGGTTGGCATGCAGCGAAACAGTGTACTTCTTCGATTGAACGCGGGTCACTCGAACTTTCGTTCACATGTTCTCGCTGTCATTGTTTGACTATATTTTTTGCCCTATTGGTGCCCTGCGCATCAAAAATTTCATACGATCACTGTCGTTAATGAATAACATACCAATTCATTACCTATTGATTTTTTGGGTAACAATGTACTTTGTATCCATGTTATAGTGTATACCATCTTGTTCCCATTGACAACGACACGTGTTAGATCTGGCAGTGCTGGGACTTGGCAAACACTGATTGAGACGGTCAGCATTGGCGACCGGTACGGGTGCAAATTGTCCACACAAAAGGGCATGCGGTGCTGCCAGCGCCAGAAGTGGTATCACTTCGGATGCACTGGTCTCAACGAAGACCAGTACATGCAGCTTGCCTCTCCATTTCTCAATTTTGTCAGTTTGAGCTGCGGGTTCGACGTTGGTCAAGCACCGCTTTGCCGCTGACTAGTCACGCACGCACCACGAAAAGTGGAGCGACGCAGAAAACCTGCGACTGCAAATGCGGAGCTCTTCTTAGCACCGTATGTCCTTCCATTTCTTCCATGGGGAGTAGGGTGGAGGACTCTGTCTGAAATGAAGTTGGAACTCCAGTCTCTGAATGAATACATAGCGCTTGCTCTCCCTGGTGTTGCAATCACCAAGAAGGCAGTTGCCCTGTCAACTGCACATACGGCTGCAAACATGAAGAGAAAGCTCTCAGAGAAAGGAGAGTTGTCTTATGGGGCCGCTTCCCCACAACGTCTTCTCCAACTGAGCTAGCTAGGTCAGTCTTAGCTTCTTCATTCTCCCCGGACGTTACCAACCTCGTACTCGCGAGCAGGCTACGCGCTAAGACAACCAAAAGTCCCTTGGCCTTTTGGTAACCTTGCCAGCCACGCTCACTCCTGAGACGGTTGTGGAAAAACAGTGGCTTTGAAATCCGCCAACGCCCTCCTGAAAGGCGTGTCTTTCGATCGCTGTCGACAAGAGAGGGTGAGGCGCGAGCAGCGGGTTAAAACTAAGTCACAAATCATGGCAGACCGGAAGCTACAACTGGAGACTAAGGTCGTAGTTTCTGCTCCAGTATATCCACTCCAGGCTTATGTGCCAGTGATGGAAAGCGGGGACGTGTCTCCCTAGTTTCCATTCCAACGATCGACGCCCCAAGCACCAGCACAAGTGTCGAAGACACCGAGACCACACAAAGCCGTTTTCCGAGCTACCTGAGACAAAAGTCACCAAAAGGCCCCGCAGAAAATTCGTTCTTCCAATAATTCGGAACGACAGGAGTTTGGGGCTGCCGCCTGTGATTCAAAAAGTATTTCTCGGGCCGCCCCACTAGGTATTTTATCAGTGGCCCTATACAACCGCGCACACTACCCTTCCTCAAACCCTGTGCTCAGCAGACGAAAAGGTCAAATATCATGCGAGTAAAAACTCCCGAGCATCCAAAAAGCGGAATTTAGCAGGGGTGCAGAGGTCGTAAGTTGCGACACCGAGAATGCTGGTCAAGCGTTCTGTAGAAACGCTGACATACGCACAAGCGGTGATGTCGCGCCCGCAGCCTCAAAGGAGGGCCATCAGAACCACTCGGCAGTACAGACCGAGTCCAACCCCACCACCCTCCTCAATTTTAGGTCTTCTTTCCCAAGCTTTTCCTCGCACTCTCCTCTCTCTTTTCTCGCAAAGTCCAGTGAGGAAGTAGCTCTTAAGTGCATGTATACGAACTGTCTGAGTTTGTTTAATAAATTACCGGAAATCAGACAGTTAATTCATGATACACAACCCCACATGTTTGCTTCACGGAGACCTGGCTTGCAGATGACGTCAGTGACAGTGAACTGAGTGTCCCCGGGTATTCAGTTTACCGAGCTGACTCCGCCCGAGGGAGAATGGGGGTTCTGCGATTTTCCTTCACCATTGTCTCCCAACACCCACGGTTATCGGTGGATTTCATTCCTCTGATAAATGTGACGCTCTGTGGCTTCGACTGGCATTGCGTGGCCAAGACTCACTCCTAGTGGGGTTATTTATCGTTCTCCCTCATCCGACGTCTCCGACGACGACACTCTTCTTGTAAACCTAGACAACTTCCTAGGGCTACAACACTACTCATCTGCTTATTATGGGTGACTTTTATGCACCCAAGATAAACTGGGCAACAGTTTCTCACCAGGTATGTGAAAGTGGATTCTCGACTTCCTTACTGACGTTGATACGACGGAGAGCGTGGACACAGCATGTCAACGCCCCGACGCGGCATCGTCCTGGTCAGACTCCCTCTCTGCTCGACCTAGTCATCACTAATGAGAGCCACCTGGTAGACAGAGTGATCATCAAGCCACCACTTGGTCACAGTGACCACTCTCTGCTCACCTTTGATCTTATCTGTTACTGGTTACAACAACCAGTAAAAAAGTCCACAGTTCGAAATTTTAACCAGGCTGATTTTAACGGCCTGAGAAGCTACCTAGGTTCACTTCTTCTTGATTATGACTCAGTGGACCAGAACTACTGCGCGTTTCAAAGCGCAATTGAGAAAGCGGACGACTTATTTGTACCGCACAAACTGTGCACTTTCTCTTATCGGCCACCTCTTCCGCGCAGAATACGTCGTCTCCTCGATGACCGTTCCCATTTATTCGCGAAGCATAAGCTTACGGGAAACTCGGAGGACCTAGGTGCGTTCCACATTGCTTCGAAATAGGTGTAGGCGGGAAATCCGTGAACACATCAGAACTCGTACAAGAAATGATCCTCAAAGCCCGCCTAAACAAAGTCTCTTACTTAAGCATATGCGATGACTAAGAAAGCATAAACCCTCGGCTCTTTCTTTACGGCTGCCCGACGGGGAGACTTCATCTGACTCCTGAGTTGTGGCCGAGTTATTCAAGGAGTACTAGTCGGCAGTCTACAACGTCGCACCACCGAATTGCACCCTATCCTACCATTACAGAGTTTCCGGCACCCAATGGTTACCGCTGAGTTTTCTGTGCTAGATGTTGAGATACTTTATTCAAAGGTCCTGACAAGATCCATCCCAGGATTCTCAAGGAAGCAGCTGCTAGTCTGGCAGAACCCCTTTATAAGCTGTTTAGACAGACACTTCAGACTGGCATTCTCCCTAGCGCATGGAAAGAGGCGACGGTCACGCCCATATTTAAAGCGGGCGACCGGCACTCTCCGGCTAGCTATCGGCCAATCAGCCTTACTAGCATTCGTGCAAAATAATGGAGCGCTATTAGAGCGTGCCATTCCCAATCCACTTCTTATCAAACCATCCTTTTTCTTCTACAGAACATGGTTTCCATCCAAACTGGTCATGCATAATAAATATGCTGAGTTTTATGGGTGGTCTGACGGAGGCCAGAGGTGATGGCCCCATCTCAGATACTAGATCTTCTGTTGAAGACGTATATCCAAGGTTTTTCGATCCGAGTCCACATGTGGCCGTCTGAAAACATCAACTGGAGGGCCTATGTATTCAGGAAAGGTTCTTTTGTCTGGGACATCCTCTTCTCGTTAATAGAATTTTTGAGTTGAAACCGGATCAGATCTCTCATCTCCATTCATTCCCGCGGGATTTCCTCGAGGGTCGGTGTTGGGCCCTCACGCTTCAATTTCAACTAGATCATACCAATCATACGGACCTTCCGTGAAAATAGTGTGTGCGAGAGTTGGTGCGGTGGTGTTATCCTGTGATCAGCGCGATGACACTAGAAAACTGGGAACTGCCACAGATCCCAGTTACATTACAGATTGATCATGACGCGATTAAACGCTGGTCAGACGATTGGAGTTTCCCACTAAATGACATCAAATGCGCGCACATATGTCACTCGGTAGAGACTCTGGTAACGTCTTCGTGATTTCATAATGATTGGCGCACAGTGGAGTATCATAAAAATTCGTCTGAAGAAAAGAGTCTGGGTCATCTGTTTCGTCTATCGTTATTATCTTTTTTCGCGTGTCACCATGCGATGGCGACAGATAAGGGGATTTGTCGCTCTCAGGATGATCAAACGCAGTTTCCTCCCACATAGACAAGAGAGCGTTTCAAATTATCGTTCACGCGGATTTTTATAGACCGCACCTGATGTGAGTATGCTGCAATCAGGTTCTTTGTAACATCATGCTCTGAAGGATTAAAGTACATATATACGTGTGAACGTGCCCCAGCCGGCGGATAGCAATATACGCTGATAGATATCGCTCAGTCGAGCCGTCTATTTTTATCTATATGCATTACGTGTCGTTCGCGTACGGCCAAATATGTAATTGTCTCCCTTCTTTGGGTTGTATTTTGTAGTCTTATCTGAGCAGTTACGTTTCGAGCCGTCGCGTGATATAATTCTCAAATATGCTTTGGAGTCTTGTCGAATAGTTATTCGTTTGAGGTATACGTGCACGTATCCGTGCGATAGTAACGCGCGAGGTAGTACCAGTGGAAGAGCACTTTCGTCCATGAATTAACGCTGAAAGAGTGTGGAGGGGGGCAGTATTACGGAGCCCGAAGGGCATTCCTTGTAAACTCAAAAAGTCCGAAAGGTGTGTGGTGGCTGTTTTCGGAATGTCCTCTTCGGCAACTGGGATGTGATAATAGGCACGTCCTAGGTCTACTTTAGAAAAAAATAGCAGCGCCAACGAGTTCTAAAGAAAAGTCGTGAATATGTGATATAGGGTACCTGTCCGGGATTGTGCAGTTGTTGAGAGCACGGTAATCACCTCAAGGTCGTCAATCGCCTGGAGACTTTTTGGATGCCATGTGTAATTGTCTCGCCCGAGAGCTGTTTGAAGGTCGAATTATGCCCAACTGAAGCATATGTTCGAATTCAGCCTTGGCTATTTTCAGTTTGTCTGGGTGTAAACGGCGTGGACGAGCAAAAATCGGAGGACCGCGTGTTGTAATATGATGTTCCACGTTGTGCTCAACCGTCTCGGTATGTGAGCACGGCCGAGTTGAACGAAGGAAAATCTGTAAACAGTTCTGCAAAAGACGTTGCCGGTGGATGAGCAGGATGGATGCCGATTGATGCGTTAGTCGATTGGGTGCCACTTATTGCGCATGCTGTAGTGTTGTCAATTAACTTGCCGTCTCTCGACATCAACGGAAAGGTTAAAATGTGCCAGGAAATGGGCACCGACAAGTGACGTTTGGATGTCAGCAAGCATTGATATCCCTCGAAAAGATCGCCAGAGACCGAGGTCGACAATGAGAGGGTGTTACCCGAAAGTTTAAATGCGACTTTGATCCGCGGCCTGTAAAGCGCACCGACCAGACTGAAGTCGATCATTTGGTTGCGGTGGAATAACGCTGAGCTCGGCTCCGGTATCTATAAGGAACCGCAAGCCGGTCGATCGATCCCTGATGAAAAATAGGCGACTAGTACCTGCTGGGCCAGCGACAGTCGTCGCCATTACTGGCTGTGTTTGCCGGTTTGACGATGACGCGCAGCGGGTTCGTGTGAATGTGCATGGCTGGGTGCAATTCTTCGCCTTGTGCCGAAAGTTTTGGTGGTACCAACACCATTTGATGGACTGCGGGAGTTAGATCGTGCACGGCTTTTGGGTGGATGCCTCTTCAGCTCGTTGATCTGCATAGCCATACTTATCCATACGATGGCACATCTCAATCAAAAGTTTCAGGCTATCATCAGTAGTTGAGACTGAAGGGGACGACGTGGGAACAGCCTTGGTTGCGGCGCACACCGGTTGTGAAGGGAAAGTTTCCGAGAACGTTGTCTGCAAGGGCTGCCAATTTTCCAGTTGAGCTGTCCTAATCCATGGCGGCCAAAATGTGCTGTACCGCAGATGGCAATTTTTCCACCCATAACTGTCTCAAGATTGCATCATCAAGCTTCCGCGAGCCCAAAAGGCCTCTCATATAACGTAACAGTTGGGATGGAGACCGATCGCCTAGCTCGACTGAATTGAACAAGTCATGTAAGAGTTTAGCCTCTGACTTCCCAGTCCGCTTTATGATGGCGTCTTTCAACAGGGTATAAGGGAAATCGGATGGGACTGATTCGAGCAGGTCTTCCACTTCCGCTGCGACATCAAAAGGAAGTGATTGCACCACGTATGAAAATCTTATTTTCTCTGACGTTATCCGTCTGGTGGTAAAGACGGCCTCAATCTGGTGGAACCACAGTCGAGGGTTTCGGGCGCTGTATTCGGGCAGTTTTGAAGCAGCACTGTGCTCGGATTTGATGTCAATGTCCATAATGCCGTCAAGCATTTCTAATAATGCCAAAAGATGGATAAAGCACAGTTCGAAAAAATATAGTCGGGCTCACCAATTTTGTAGTGGCCTAATCAATCAAATGATAAAAATGACTAAAGATATGGTAATACCAAGAAAGGTTGTAACGGTAACGGATAGGCTGTAAACGTAAAGCGTACAAGCGAAACCAGAAGACGTATCGGTAAGTAGAAACGACTCACTGGTAAGTCGAGGCCCGCTGAGTTGAATAGACCAACACAATTGGGAAAGTTAGCGCCGTGGGGTTATGTTCGGAAAACGACCGACGGATAATTCCACACGCGGCGTGGGATGATGAACGTTGAGCGTCGACGGATTAGCCAATACGCGGAGCTAAAATATTTCAACGTGCAACTGCTTTACCAGCTCAAAATCCGCACAAATGGAGAAGACAGAGACGGTGCGCGGTAACTCCCGTTTATTCGTGTTGACGATTAAATTCAAAAGTGAGGTTGATGTTTCAAACAAGTGTACAGATGAAGCTTAACAAGACGGTAAATACAGAAGCGAACAAAAATGAAATATGAAATCCAAATGTGAATTGTTGACACTATACATAACAGGAAGCTTTTCAAGCTTCGTCCTCGGACCTTCCTCGGGCAGCAGTTCTTTTCTTACAGGGTTATTAACCTTTGGAACAGTCTTCCGTCTGAGGTCGTTAGCAGCACTTCCAGAGATCGCTTCAAAGCATTACTTGATTCTCATTTACGAAAAAACCATTATTCAAGTAACCTTACTCTGTTCTTGGTATTTACTGTAATCCCCAAGAGCGGTGCTACACCCTGTTTTCAATGATTGCATTTCAGATCAACAGAAGCCCGCTTGACACTGAGCAAGAAAAACCGACTGGATCCGGGTACTTTGGGCCTCCTGCCTCGAACCCGTGTATCAATCGCTGAATCGCCGAATTAGTGCTTCTATCATGAGAATCATAACTTCATGAAATTCCGTCAATTTAAATAGCTTAAGCTGTCCGTCCCATATTTAATGAGGGAACTGTAAAATACTGCTCAAAATCTCGTACATTCATACATACATTCCAATGATACATCTCATTTAGCCCTTATGATTAAGGAATAAGATGAATTCCTATTGGATGACGTACATTAAGGTAGTGCGACCTACACCACACCATAGTGTGGTATTATAGACTTCGCCGAAGTTGCCGTAATTTGGTGTTTCGTCCTGCTGAATGTACGATCACTCCAATTATCTTCCTATTAACCACCTATACAACTTAGAGTACACATTTTGAAGAGCAGCTACGTGTAGTAAGTTAACTGTTGCGCACTGTATGGAACTTTTAGGGGTTTGGAAACTAATGAATGAATTGTTTGACTTCATTCATACTGAGTTCGGTGCGGACATTTAGAAACTAAATTGTGAAACTAAATTGTACTGTGTTACAGTTAGTCACGGTGTAAACTGGTCGTGAACACCGATTCCGTCTCACACTGGTTATATTTTCGGATTTAATCGTCAATAGCCTATTTAAAAAAACTCAGGACTGGCATGCCTCCCTGTAAACACTATAGAAGTCACTGCCATGCATATTTTCAAAGACGGCAATCAGGACTCACCTGCTAACAATAATCTCATTCTACTCGGGATGGCTTCCATATTAGCCAATCTTGCATAACCAACATGCTTACCTTCACGGAAGCCAAAGGCGATCGTCCTCATTTCCGATGTTCCCGTCGATTTTGTCAAGATCTTCGACCACGTGTCACATGGACCCATAAAAACGGTGAGTTTCACGTCCAAACATTGATACTTCGCTGGAATACCTCTTTTCTTCATGCCTAGGACTTATAGACCTAAAGCTGCATCCGAAGTATCATCTCCCACCTCGATTTCTATGGAGTTACTCAAGTGTCAGTGTTGTGGTCCTCTGTTATTTCTCATTTACGTCAACAGTATTCCGAACAGTATTTCCAACAACGTCTTTTTCTACTCCGACGATTTGAAAATTTGGAATAATGGTGATCTCAATTCATTATAGATTGATCTTGATAACACGATTAGGCACCGGTCACAAGGTTAGAGTCTTCCTCCTAAATGACAGTCAGTGTACACATGTGTTACTTGGTAGGGACTGGCAACACCCTCCGAATCATAGTGCGCACAATAAATCAGACATCAGGAAAATCGATCTGGAGAATGAAGTTGAAATTCGGATGTCATCTAGTTCATATTTAACCTATCATCACAAGATGGTTACACAAAAGTGGTTTGCCACTTTTGGGATGGCCAAACGGACTTTCCGTCAATGTAGAATGAAAAGCATTTCAGAAACGAGTTTTATATACGACCACTACTTCAGTACGCCAGCCGAGTCGTAAACCGGCTTGAAGCAAGACATACTCCTTTCATCATCAACAACATCATAGACAGCAATACATCAGTGAGTTCACACTGATGCTTAACTGCCACACAACCACGAAAAAAAGAAAAACCTATACGGAAAAAAAAGAAAAAAAGAGGAGGGGAGGGGAAGTGGACCTAACTACTAAAAATAGCTACGTCTATATTCAAACACAACATCAAGGCGCCTACACCTTGCAAACAAACAACCGAGCTGTAAGTGAAAGTAAGGCGTCATCAGCAAGACAGCTTCCTTACGGCTTTCACTGCCCCGCATCATTAAGTGCACTCACTTCACAGACAACTCGGCCAAACAACGACAACATTCACGCCACTGAGCTCGATTAGCCGCCATCTCACCTAACGTCTCAAGCCACCGACTCTGTGAGTCGCGAGGGCCCCAGCCCGGGAGACGAACCCGACCTACAGTGACCAACCCCTTCGTGAACGATTTCATTTGTCTACGCCAGGTCATCATCTGTCCACCTCGCACCTTGCGCCAGTCGGCCGCAGCGTCGGCAGAGTGCTCGGTGTGGCAAACGACTAGCTGGCATCCTTAGTACATGACCTAACCATCTAAGTCTGTGCAAATGTAGCGACTGAACAAAAGAACTCGTTTGACAATCAGTGCCAAACACCCGCTTCCTAACCTCCTCGTTGCTTACTCGCTGGTGCCACCCGATACGAGCGATTGAACGCAGACATCGGTGGTCAAATACCTGGAGACGGTTCACGTCCTCTACCCTGAGCGGCCACGTTTCGCTGCCGTAAAGTAATACAGCCTTCACTGTCTCCATATATACGTGACCTTTAGACATCAAAGAAATCCCTCTGTCGCCATAGGTGCCCCAGATTAGCGAACACCACCCTAGCCTTGGAAATACGCGCTTCTATTTCATTCCCTACACCTCCGACGCCACCACTGATGCAGCTTCCCAGGTACACAAACCGGTCAACAACCTCCATGACTTCATTATCTAACATTAAATCTACGTGATCACAACAATCTTGCAGAAGCACTTTGTATTTTGAGGCTGCAAAGTACATTCCGAAGTACTTAGCAGAACGCGAAACAACGTCCAGTGTTGTTTGTGCCACCTG
>LOND01010022.1:5577-18113 GCA_014220965.1 Paragonimus kellicotti
GTTACATCTGTTTCTACTAAGATTATATTGACTGTGAACTTCCGAGTTCTGGGTTAACTTGAATTGCATCCATGTACAACGCTCGCTGCAAATAAGTTTTTTCGTATATCCACGAATAATACATTTACAAATTCCTAGCGAAACGAACAAATTAGTCGCCCTGACAACGGTGACCTTAACGTGGTGCCGAAATAATTCCACGGAGGGTGAAGATGGTAGGTTCCGAAAGTCTGCTAGAAAGTAGCCGTTATTACTCACGTAATCCACCTCAAAGCAGTCGCATAGTTTCGTAGGATCAGCTTCCACCCTAGAAGAGACACAAATAAATGGGTGGAAAATTAAAGCGTGATCACTGCGACCTACGGGCGTTTTGGTGTTCATATCCTCAACCAAACTAAGATCGTTGGTTGGGACTAGGTCTAAACTGGGCGGTGCAAAACTCTGGCGCCATTTGGTAGGACCTAGTACATTTTCAGATGACCCTAGTTCAATGGTGGTTGTAGAAACGACGCGACAATATAGTCCCGACCGAAGTACACGTTCAGACTTTTGAACTCAATATCCGGATCATGGAAAATCGCCTAGTATTAAAATACTACCTGAAGTCAATTCGATGGCTTAGTGCAAAGGAGAGGCTAGGTTGCCGTCGTACACCGTGTCACTTGCGGGCGGGCGGTATATAAGGGCTAAGGTGAGGGGCTTATTAGAACAAAGACGGATGCGTACCCAAATGGACTCGGGTACTAGACGAAATATTGGATCGTGTGAATTCTACGTGGTCTATATTATTAGACAGGTACAGTGCTACTTCGCCACCCCGCCTTATCGATCCTATCCTTTCTTAAAACATTCATGTTCGGTAGGTTTATTTCTACGTCCCTTATGTCTGGCCGTAGCCACGTCTCTTTACATGCCATAATGTAAACTTTCTTTTCTATTAAGTGCAACCTTATCTCCGGAAGCTCATCCGCTAAGCTCGAAATGTTAGTGTACATGTGGCCTCAGTCATTCTAGTAAATTACAAATGTCCCAAATGCCACCATCCGATTGTCTGGTATCGTGACTGGTGAGTGGGCGATCACCTTTAGTGTAGCTGAGGGTTTAGTTACAAATGGACTGAGGTGAACTAGCAAGGAATCGGCGAGCGAACGTGTTTTAAGAGACATTGTTCAGGGAGGTAATTACATGCTGAGACGCTAACTATTGATTCGAGGGTCTGAATTGAAAGCGACGTTCTTCCAGGTTGCCTTGGTTTCTTAGAAAGCATACTGTGAACCCGAATATCTCCAAACACGTTCGACTGGTGGCAGCACTATGCGTTCAGAACCATGTTGAACATGTCAGCCGTGAGAAATTCAACTCTCAGCAGTTTTGGTGCGTCTAGGTGGGTAAGGTGGCTAGGTCTGGGCATTCTTGTTACTCAAGTACAGATAGTATCCTTTAGGAAAGTCTTATCTCTGAAAATTCGCCATTTTGGAAGTCATCGTCTGACGACAATGTCAAAGCGGACGACTCCGGCAATCTACATATGATTTGTTTTCGGTCGGAATTACTAAAATGCTTCTCCAACTCCTTTTTTTGATACTTTCTAGATACAGTGGGTCAGGTTTCAGGTGCATTTGCGCCATAATAGAACTTCAAAGCAGATGTGCTTCTTTGAGCGCTTTCTGACTGTGCCGATGGCTCTCGAATGTTACCTTCAGTAGACAGGGAAACTGCGTTAGAGCTGCCGACTTAGATCGCGAAAGCCGTTGACGACTGGCTGACTTGAAACACTTCTCCAGTCTTGTTTCGTCGCATAAGTGACGGTCATGGTGTTCACACTCAACTGATGATGTCGCCAGCGATTATGCAAGGTTAGAAACTAATTACGCTGTATGCATCACCAGAGGCTTTGAGGTTATGTCAGTGACAAACTGAACCTGAGCTTCTCTGAGGCAGCTCCTGATATCATCTGTCTTGTCTTCTTCATATACTTCATTGAGAACTCCCAGTCCCCTGGCCAAGGAGCATTCCACATCAGAAGGGTGAGCCCCACGGGTTCTATCGCAGCTACTTGTCACCCGTGCGCTCTGATTAACAGCGGAAACCTTGACAGGGCTGCTGGTGTGGCGAACATTGAAGGAAGTAATCACCTCGGTCTCTTCAGCTGGCCGCTGGACCTCAGCGTGGTCGACTGGAACCCTCCAGCTCTCGAGCAAAACGGAAGGTCAAGGAACCGCTGTGGCGGGGTTTATCAGACCATCTGTCTGGTAACAGACGTTGTTCATCAAGTATTCCGTCTGTAAATGAGTGTCACAATTTGTAATAGGAGAACTAGAAGCGTGAGTAACATCATGAGTTGGACATGCTTTAGAAGGTAGTATGTTGAATCCTGTTCTGTATCTATTAAATAGAAATGCAAGACAATCAACAGTGTCGTGTGTTAACGTTTATAAAGCGCAACCGTGACTTGGGGTTCACATACCCTGTGAGTCCAGCGTTGGCAACCGTGACAACATAGTCCCTGCTGGTTAGAGTTCACAGATTTGGTACACTTAATGCACAGACTAACTCCACCTTTGGTGGCTACCTGAGGTTTTCTGCTTCTTGGAGCCATTTATCAGATATTAAACTGGAACGTCCACGGAGTTTTCAAGTAAGCAGGCAAAAACAACAATCCTAAACTAGTTACTGTGCACCTAAGTGTGATAAGGACAGAGCACAGTGAGAAGCGCCCCAATGAAATGAAAATGATATTACAGTGGTTTATTACTTCTTCGAGAGTGAAGCGGTTCACTTCGTCTTTCACGACAAAGCGGCTTGAACCCGAAATTGTTCAGTTTCTTGTGCCAGTGAACCGATGAAGACGCTCAGTGCCTGAGTCGAATGGTTTCTTACGTTCTAACCAGCAAACTTTGACTTTCTTCACCCTGATCAACCTCTGTATGATTCAACAGAGGAGGCAAACAGGGTTGTTGCGGCAAGACTGGTGATGCACTAGTACGTGGGTTCGCTGACAGAAGGCTATTCTCAGTGGAGTGCTTTATACCTGTATCCCCAATTTTCCCCCAAATTTTTCAGGATAATTGATGTGAGACTTACTGGCCGTTAGTTTCTTACTTTATGCCTTGTCATCGCTTCATGGATGGGGACAATCTCTGCTTTCTTGTCATCCAAGATGGTGGCCTCTTGGAGGGGAAGATGAACATCTAAATGAAAAGCTGCTGCGGAGCATCGTTTGGATGCCTCGGTATCCCTATATGGGTTCAGTCGGGTCTCACCGCCTTATTCGCATCTTCATTTCTTTCCACAACAACTACCATCAACAAGAATATTCTTACAGTCACTGTACTGAGTTCGAGCTGTGACTTGCATGGAACAACTTACGAGAATCCCTTGTATTTTGCAGCGGTTATTTGACAACACTGCTGGCAGCGTCAACAATGCCATTCAGATCTCCTCTCAGGGCCCGTTTGGCCTAAACGTTACTAACGAAAATTTGTTAGGGTTCAGGATGGTTCTGCACCGGATTTTTCCTAAATCGGCCGCTTCATTTCTTGTGCAGTTCAAAATACTTCTCTCTTTGTTATAACGAAACCTGATGTGCCTATCTGAGGTGTTCGTACAAATCCACGACTTTTTGCACCCCTGCAGCTTCTCCACCATGCCTCTGCATTACGCAGACTTCTTCCTATGCCAGCCACAACCTGGTGAGACGCACGTGTCAGTTAGTCCTTGATTACTATTGAAGCACTGAAGAGACCATGGACACCACGACAGTCCACTTAACATATCTGTTTTCCATCCGACCTTCGTTGCTGATTATTCACGTCTAAAAGGTTATACGACATCTGACAAAGAGTTGGCGTTGACGCAACTTAACCGCCAGTGTGCGACACCACGGTCTCTCCTGTCAAAGAGTGTTCTGACATTCAAGTTCTTAAAATTATTAGGGATCCTTTTTATAACGAGGTCAAAAATTGTGGGTCTGTCTGTCCCTCCACCTAATGACTTCCGTAACTTGACGAATTGATGTTTCGTCAGTCAGTAGTTATAGCAATGTTTTACCAAACCTACCACCATCAGCAAGCTCCAATCTCCTGTCCAACTGTGGAAAACTGAACCCACCCACTAAGAGGAGTAACTGTGACATATCCACTTGCTTCCAAATAACACCGAGGACCTGTATCTCCTCCTGTCGAATGAAGATTTTCTGAAAATGTTCAAGAGCAGCAACTCTGTTCTGCTACCCGCTATGGAACAGCCGAACGGTTGAATACTTCCACGATGCAGCTGTTCATGTTAAGGTCGGCCATAAGATCGTAAAAATCATTCAGTAAACACAATCTTTGCTGTCCAACTCGAGCATTCCAACGACACGTATGCTTGCGTTCATCAACCGGAACAACAGTCCACAACGCAGTGATCGTTTTCGCTAACGCGCCGTGTGCACTAACAACTGGTCTGTGTGTCTGACTGACGCTTTCTGTCGTGGGTTTCTCGTCTGTCATCCTTTGTCTGTTGATTCGAATTCGTTGGGCAACGGTTCGTCTGGTCGCCCGTATTGTCCGTGGTCCAACTGTTGTGGGCCTTTGGACATATCTTACCGCCGCCTCGACATGTTCCGTCGAATGTTGGAATAATCACTCATCCGGTTTGGTTACCGCCAATTTTTCTCTTCTTTAAGGTATTTGCCGCGATTGTGCCAGGGTGCAATGTATACAGCATTGATCCATCGGTCCACGAGGATCATGGTTAATTGGAAAGGTTCAATTCCTACAGTTCTCAAGGATAAATGGTCCGTTCCCTCGTTTTTCCGATTCAGTCACTTATCACAGTAACGTTGCGCTATTGTCAACGCAACGGTCCAACTCATCCTCCGAGCTTCCCTATCCACTCTGTGGATCAGGTATCCAATAGAACAAATACTATCCGCGGGAATGTGCCGTCGAAACTGAATCTCACTTCCCACACCAAAATTTTCCGATACATGTTTCCTAAAAATTGTGACCGTTCATCCCCCGAAACGCCACCAGTGGTAAACGGAACACTCGGGGCTTCATCACAAAACACTTCGTTTCAACTTCGTTAAAGAGGGAGGGAGCCCGTGGCTTGCACATCATATCTGAACACTCCACTCCTTTTTGCAGGATGTCTTCCACTCTCTCTCTCTGCCTCAGACCAAGACGTCAACACTGCCTGGTTTGGGAAGCTTTTACATTGAAAGTGTGTCCTTCTCGCGTCCCGCCGTTTCCCAATTTAACGAATCGCTGTGTTAGTAGCGCCCGTGGTCCGAACTATTCAATGTGTTCCTGCGCCCCAGCCGACAACTCTATTAATGATACGGGCCAACGATCTCCATCCTAACTACGGGTGCGTTTGGTTGTCACAATTCGACCGTGAATGGTTATACGTATTTGCCCTGTTGCCACTATGAAACTATCCCAGTGTGCAGGGTCAGCAATTGCGGTCATCACTTTCAAGTTGAAGATCACC
Organism: Paragonimus kellicotti; assembly: GCA_014220965.1. Lineage (NCBI taxonomy): Eukaryota > Metazoa > Platyhelminthes > Trematoda > Plagiorchiida > Troglotrematidae > Paragonimus > Paragonimus kellicotti. Next base: position 11,056 of record LOND01010022.1, read on the forward strand.
ACAATTGATCGCAGCTGTCGCATTCCCATAGACTTCCAGTCGGCCCCTTTCGAAAAAAAGCACTAGACTCGAGTTTCGCTCTCATTAGAGCTCGTCAGTAGTGCATATCCTTGCCACTGCCGGGACTAGAACTCCGGCCATTCTTTTCATGAGGCAACCGTGTTTACCACTGCGCCATTGACCTCACATTAGGCACGACCGAATTATCATATGTGAACGCTCAACCACTTTCGCTTGTGAGTAATGATCAGGTTGCCCGATCATCGGGCAACCTGATCATTACTCACAAGCGAAAGTGGTTGAGCGTTCACATATGATAATTCGGTCGTGCCTAATGTGAGGTCAATGGCGCAGTGGTAAACACGGTTGCCTCATGAAAAGAATGGCCGGAGTTCTAGTCCCGGCAGTGGCAGTGACAAGGATATGCACTACTGATGAGCTCTAATGAGAGCGAAACTCGAGTCTAGTGCTTCTTTTCGAAAGGGGCCGACTGGAAAGTCTATGGGAATGCGACAGCTGCGATCAATTGTGGGTGATGTTCAACCTTTAAATTAACCCGCAAAGTCCCCCTATCCTACTACTCATCAGCTCATCACTGACTTAGAACTGCATACAATCACCTGTCATCTGCCCGAAATTACCACTCGCTTAATGGCTAAATGTTGCAAACAGTTTGTTTGCCTTAGAAGATTCACCATTGAAAACTCGCTGCCGTTTTTGCTGCCTTTCGCCCTCACTAAACGGGCTCAGCCATGTCACCGGTGGCGACACCATTTTTTCCATGGGCTAAGTTTCCTTCGGTTTTCCGACCTTCAAACGGTCCTCGCCAAAACCTCTTCCTGATAATCAACCTGTTTCATTCTTCTTTTCTGAAATTCTATTTTCACCCACCTCGCCCACCTTGCTTTTCAAAATCTTACCTTCCGCCTTCTACACTTTTCTCAACGGACACCAAGTTGCCCACTATTCTTCCTTCCATTATCAACTTCTTTTTGTTCACTACCTCCTCTTTAACGACTGTCTCTTCGACAACTCGCCGTGCTGATAGTGAGGACATCAATTTTAGCCCGACCCGTTAGGACAGTTGCGGCTTCTAACTCATTGGCCCGAATTGGCGAGCGATTATGCCTTGCAGCCATCTTGCCTTACTATCATCACCTTCGGCCACAATCTCCATCTTGTTGAAAAATTTTAAATGAGCATCAGAAAAATTCGGTTTGTTATCTCTCACGCCGCCTGTTCTGTCCTCTACGTCCTTGGATACAACAGGCGGAACACTACTCCCATCAATCTCACCTGACTCATTTAAGTGTACACAACAATGATCTACTCGTGGAGTTTGCTTATACATGACACCAAAACCCATAGCATCTCCGTATGAACCACACTTAATTCGTTAGCCAACTCTGAGTGCTTGCTACACCGACGTTGGTTACAGTTCGCACAATCACTACCCTAGACACTCTCGGCCGCCACCTCCAAATAACAGTCGCTATTGTCCCAACCACTGCTTAACATTCCGGATACCCGGAGATATTTTCCTAGATCTAAGTGAAGAATTTGCATCTCATTCCAATGCTTCTACTATCCGTTGAAGAAGTTGGTTAACCAAAACAAACCATACAACCGGAGGAAAACCTCCAGGGTGCTAGCCTATATGTAGTTCGCGTAGACAATATATCGTCACACAACACTTTTGATAGTTCCTCCTGCATTCCTGAGATATTCTGTTGATTTGAAGTAGCTTTTCAGTCGCTTCATCTATAACCTTGCCTTGGCTAAACACTCCGTCAATCCACTTGGCGGGTGTTTTCAGTATTTCACGAATATTTTGGACGGAAACATCAACTGGGTATGTTGACGACTAACTGCGTCAGAACTGTGAACTTATTTAGAATCAGCAGTCCCGATGGTGATTTCCTTCCTCTCACACCAGAAACGTCAGTGTTGTATGCGGCTTCATCTACATTCACTTGTGGACCAGAAAAAGAAACCAGAAACTTGTTTGCTTCCACGTTGGTTTCGGTTCTGAGTTTTGCGGCGGTGGGGGTAAAATTATTATGTTGCGGAGCAGTACGTCCCTGCTGCATGTCGTAGAAAAATGAGGCCTAATGTCTCAAGTTTTCCTGTCAAAGGTAACCGGACGTGGGCTCGGAAAGACGAAGCAGAATGCGTTGAATTACAAGAAAATAGAGAACGTTCCTCAGAAGTGACTGTGGGTATAAGATGATAAACACAGCAAAATATGTAACACCTTACAAGCCCGCATCCGCGAAGTGGACATGTAAGACTGACTGCACTACGAGCTACGCAGATAGATTAGAAGGCATGCATCCAGCTCAAAATGACCCAGTGTTGTAGGCATTTGTTAAGTGACCGAATGACTGTGATCCCATGAGCCTGAGTATATGAAGCGGACAATTATGAACATCCATTCGGTCGAATGTAAACACTCCAAGAGAAAAGACATTCCATTTTATACACGTTCTTACAGCAGACAAAAATCAACGGACAATAAGTCAAGGGTCTTGTTAAGTAGATTCAGGCTGATGGCTGTAGAGATCAGTGAAAGCCAGGCAGAAAAAGTGACACATTGGGTATGCAGTTAAACGAGTGACCCTTGCAAGGGAAGGGAGTTCCCTCTGAGACGGCTATTTTTAGGAGGGAGAAAACAGAATTCTAAACTATGAAGATGGGTGAAAATTCTCGGGCAGAGATGGTGGGGTCAAATCAATCAGAGAAGAGTTGAGGAGCGACCGACCGAAGTAAAGCCCATAACCTACCTTAATCATACCAACCCTACAAGTCTCACGAATTGCCGTGCCCTGCGGGTGAGCTTCAGGTTCGAAGATACTAGGGGTCAACGGAGTTTAAGCACTTGCCGCCAGCATGGTCGGTAACTGCCATGCCGAAGTTGGGGATTCTGTTATCTGTTTCTGAGGCTTCGTGCGTTCGTATACAAATACGTCCATTAAGAGACCTTGGACGATTAATTAAAATTATTATAGGGTGGCTGGGCACATGTCTTGCACTGGTGGATCTCTGAAGATTCAAGCAACTCTTCATCCAATATGTGACCTGCAGTCGCCTTCTTGCTATGAACATCAATATTGTGTCGGTTAACGGCGTTGGTGTACGCTTCTGCAGACTGTGTTCAGCAGTAACTGTTGATGCGACCCTGTGGACAAAGCGAGGTGAGGACACTTGTTATACAGGGAAGCGTTAGTCAAAATAATAGAACCCCGGTGTCTTCCGCTGAATGTCTGATGAATGGGCCTGTCTCCCAAATGGCAACTGTAACAAACCGTGCACCAACAGTGTAGGACACCCCACTGGACAAGTTAAAAAAACATATTGACCACAAACCAAAATTAAGGGTACCAGAATCGGCCTAAAAGATAGCGATTCTCAACAGAATTAATGCGAAGCATATTTCGAAGTAGCCCGAATAGTACAGGCAATTGAGACGCAGAAAAGTTGGAAGATCTTTTTTAAAAGTAGAAAAAGAAGCGGACTGAGAACGAGACTCTGCGGGACCCCTGAAGGTGACAAACAAAGAGATCATAATGGGCCACCATTGTCTACGCGCAGATATGATCTGTCAGAATTGTGTTTGGCACGTGGTCGATCGTGATGGACCCTAATCTCCCGAGCAGTATGTATCCAATGTTCATTCTAGGCAGTTGAGAACTTGCCTATCGTTTGAGCAGTACCAACTGTCACCCAGAGTATTTCCAGAGCGGGTGTATGAGAAAGATGTAAAGAAATAGACAGCTGCATGAAAAAGCTGGCCGTCGGAGAGCCTGGCAGAACAGCGAGTTCGCATGTTGAGAAGAACCACTGTGTGTGGTTGTGGTGCGGATTCTCATGAGAATCGTCATCTGCTGATCCAGGCACCCAAGTATTGTGAATGATTTGGCGCACAGCAGGTTAGTTCCATTATTTTGGACTCGCGCGACATTTCGCGTCCCACTCTACCAACGTTGAATAAGGGTATGTTCTGGTAGAGTTAGTTACTACGTTACCTTGCGGGAACCCAGAAATCATCGTGTTTTCGGCTCACGACTCCTATTAATGCTCCGTTCCCAGTAAGAGAGGAGGGGATCTAGCTTCAATGTTGAGACAAACAGGTTTAGATGTTTCATTATAAGGTACTTCAACTAAGCACGCATCTTCTACCACGCAGTCACAAAATCAGCCCCTCATTACGCAAGGAAACGGAGTTTAGAATCGGGCGAGTCGAGCACCATTAGCGACGCATGCCACTTCAGTCTCAGCCGGCGCACAACCAGTTCACGTCGAAGCGTTGCGAACTACAACCCCTGCGTTATTTTTATGACATTTGGCCTGAGAGGGTTAGAGCATCTCCTAGCTACTTCTGCACTGTGAACCCATGTCACATCTGCTTTTTCGAAAACTGACTGTTCCATGGAGGATAAAACATTTAAGAGACTTTGGGCCGTCCAGAAGGCTGGTGTTACTGAAAGCTCACATTTTGCCACACAAGTATTGATTTGATGTGAATGGAAAATAGGTGGGAGGCTCACCGCTGTAAGTGGTTACCAATGCACTAAGTGTGAAGATGTGAAACCGGATCACACGACACTACATTTCGTTCTAGTATCCTTTGCAGGTTAATGTGTACTGACAGAATCGCATCAAGCGTTGTCGACAGCGTAACACCTACCTGCGAGGAGTCGCCGGCGAATCAGTATAAGTGACTTCGGAAAAACGAATCTGCACTGTATTCTCCGGACGAGGTCCTTTCTCGCCCAGTCTGCGGTAGCGTTGCCAGAACCAGGGAGGAACCTTTCATTGTGCGTTGACTTTGAATAGAACATCGGATGAGTTCCATCAATTTTATTGGGCCAGTGTGCACACGTGTCACACTGAATGCCGCCAGCGTCGTAAAGAGGAATGCGTTTATTCCAGTGCCGTTCAAAAGTGACGACGTTTTTAGAATGACACACAAATGGACCCAACCAGGCAGTCGGCACGACCAATCCCCAGCTGAATTCCGTGTCCTGTTCACCACATCCCCAGTTCTCCAGTTTCGTAACAAATATAGTCTGACAGTTCAGACCTCATCTGTGTACATTGCCCGTTTCACTTGTCCCCGTGGGACAGGTTTTATTGAACAAAATTCAAGAAACAAATCCAGGAGCACCTTTCGCGATGGTTGGGACACAGGGAAACACGATCGGTCAGCACGGGGGCACCAAATGAGCACTGATCAATCTTCCCAAGTGACCTACTGCGTGCTAGTTAACCCATCAAAGGCCGTCCGAATGAGGCTATCGAAATCAGACCGCCGAACCCGGTAATATGTCATCGCAGGCAGTTTGTTGGGGCACTGCGTCTCCCACGACCACAGATCTATCGGATCATTGAGAAACCCGTGTGATAAAACCACTGGTCGAGCGTAATGAAACAATCGACCCAATGCCAACTGACCGACCGGTGACCGAGCTCCTCTGTAATCAGTCCGATCGGTACTCCGATCCAACTCTACAAACGTCTATATAATCTTTCCCGTCTGACGGAAATAGTCTGACGGAAATAGTTGTAAGACATTCGCCCCAACTTTAGTATGAATGAAGTCAATCGGGTCGGTCGTCGTGTTTAGTTCGTTATTATCAATATCCATGAATTTCGATTACGACACTTTTGAGGAAAGCCACTGGCGATGTTCGGGACGTAGAACATTATAGCTTGCTCGTTACGTCGTTATTTTCAACCAATTTACCAATAGCGTAAACAGCGATTCGTTTTCCCCTATTTCTCACGATGATAGTAGCACTCTATTTTTCCAACGTACGATAAAATATCGCTTTTTCCCACACACCATTCAAAACAGTGCACATGTATGCGCAGCTTCGCCGATGCCATCGGTTTGCCTGTCTTAACCTCCAGTGGGCCTGAGTTGACTCGGAAGTCTGTAGTTGAAAACAAGCTGTGGCAGCGCTCCTGAATGTCCTAATAAGCATTGAGAGCTTATTAGCTTAACAAAGTACCGAGTTAGCTGGAATCCATCGACACTTCAGAGCGGTCCCTAGAAAATCAACTACGGAAATCGACTGAAGTTTCGTTCCGTTGATTTACAGCTCCATAAGAAAATAACTGTTGTCTTGGGTACTCCCGAGATCGGAGCGTGCAGACCTTCTCGCCAAGATCGGTTTTAAAAGATAGGTAGCTAATCGAAGCTTTAATGAAGGCCTTCGTCTGTTAATATCGTGCCGCCTGACTGGCGCGATCCGAGATTAGACCGGATTGAGTTAAAATTTGCTGCACGAGGCAATACTGAAGAGGGGCTGGATAGAAATCATATCATTATAGGATTTTCGAAGCACGAGGAGGTGCTTATCAAGAGCTCCGAAGCGTAATTCGAAGAAGGAATGCCATCGACCAGCTACCACTCCGGTGGCTACTTGGTAGGTTTGTTAAGTGGTGAGTACCTTCCTCATGGTGCATGCACAATTCCATTGACCTACTCAAGCTTACCTAGCCAGCACGTCCGTCCCGTGAGTGTCCCCTGGGCGTCCCCTGATTGTCTTATAACAGCCCCAAATGTACACTGCTGGGTCACTCAGAGAACAGAGCGGAAAAGCAGTCCGGGCTTCTATATTATACCGTAAATACTTTCCATCTTTTTTCTAATACCTACTCATGCTTTGTCGGAACGCTTAGCATGCATATAAACTAATAAATATAACCCCTAGCCGAGCCATCACAGCCATCCCATGAAAATACCTGAGTGCCCCCTGAGTGCTCTCGGTCGTCAAATTGTAGTGACCTGGAAATAACCTTGGTCTGCCTGCTGTGCGATGTGTAAACTCTTCCCAAAATCATAGTTCACATTGTACATAGGATCGTAAGGATCTTTGTCTGCCGTCTGCTTGCTGTATGTCGATCGCGTTTGTTTGTTTGCATGCTTGTCGGCCCATGCGCGCCATATAAACTCTGGTGGCCTGCTTGCGCGCCCGAAGGTCGGATTTTCGAACTCCATGGCTACCTTTGCGTACTGGTGTCGCTCAGGGCTGGAAAAGACCTATCGAAAA
>LOND01010024.1:2564-15638 GCA_014220965.1 Paragonimus kellicotti
AAAAGTGTGCTCTCCAGGAATTCCAAGTTCACTAAAGTACAAACAATTTACTGCAGCGTATTCACATAAACTCGCTTTAGGTGCGAGGTAACAAAGCGGTATATCAAGTTTGTCCAAAAGCATTAGGTCATATAGTTAATTCGGCTAAGACATTGTGAAGACGCAAATCCTTACCTGTCACTCCCACTGGTAGCAGTAGTCTATACAAAATTTACATTCCCGCAGTTTTAAGTTTCATAGGATAGACAGGGTCATAATTACCCATTCGTATAAAGAACCAGGATATAACGAAGCTGGAGGCACAATCTATATTGCGTAACTTTTCCATAAATTTCGACAGATGGTATGTAGATCCATTCACTACAAAGTGCATAATGAAACCGGAATAAATAACGATAGATTACGAAGCTTTATGTGTGAATTCTCGGAATAGTTGACATGTTCAGTTCCTGGCCATTAAGTGGCACCGCCGCTGTTTACTTTCAAAGACAGTCTTGCTAACGCAGCGATTGCTGCGTTATATGACATTTCCAATCGTCAGATCTCATCCTTCCCTTGCAAATGTGTCTCCAATTATTTAGTTCACGTCGTACATTCTGAAAATCACTGTTAGGTTGCCTGTAAACGCTCTTAGTTGATCACTCGCGATCATATCACACAAACTGCTATTCTGCATTATATTACACGGTTATTACTATTCTACTGACAACCAAAGCTCCCACTATTTTTCATGTATTCAGCGGTTCAAAGCACTCAGGAAAATTCTGTGTAAGCTGCCAGTTAACCATACCCATATCAAAAATCATACCCAAGATTATAGTATAAATCTTTTTTAATTCATTGTTAAACTGAAGTGTTGACAATTTGAAAGAATAGAAGTTCTCACTTTTGATGGATTGCTTTTGTGAGCATGCGTGACTACCTTCTGTCTGTCTGTTCTTTCTGAAACCAGATGCTACGCCAAAGGCTGTCAGTAGCGCTTTGGAGAAGAAGCTCGAGCAAATGGAAGTAGCCAACATGAAATTGCGCCATGAGGTAGATCAGCTGAGAGAAGTGGCTCTGATATCGGTTGCACAAACAAAGAACTTCGAAGACCAGCAAATCACACGAGAGATCGAGGCCGAGAGCTTGCGTCAACAGCTCCTTGATTTGGAAGCCAAGGATGATCAGCGAGCAGCTATGGCCAGATTGCACCGACTTTTAACCCAATTACAAGTAACGTTGTGCGATGTGTTGTTGGAACTGACGCGTAATCACCAATTTCTTAATCAATCAGAATAGGTGAAACGTCAGTTTTCACATTAACCAACTTGTAATTATGACTGCGTTTTTGGTATGACTATCTCTGACACATCCGAAACCGCAAGATCTCCTAAAACTTGAGCTGTCTAAATCTGTTCTGCGCCGAAACCAAGCAATAGTGAATTAAACTACTCCCTGATAACCTTAAAAGACGCCAAGATGTGGAATTTTTTGGCCGTGTAACTCACGCAGACAAACACAAATTAATTACTGTCACAGATGCATCAAACCACAACCTTGTACATTGCAAAATACGATTTTTAATCACTGCTGCATGCGTAAAGCTGTCGCAATATCCTCTGAGCTGAAACATCATTTGAATACGCGGCTGCGCTGGATACGGCCAAGGCGAAAACCTACCTCCTTCTCACGGACACGCTGTTCATAAGTTCTAATTAATTTACGAAGTACAGTGGCTAAATGCAACTGCAACACAATAAGCATAAAACTAATTTCTACATTGCCTACACAGGAAGAGCGTTAGTCCTTTTTAGAATGTGGATAATGTTAGCCAAACTTCAGTCAGTCAGACCGATCTCACTGATCCGGAGTTTTTGGAACAGGGCCGTCAATTTTTTGACTAAATCTATTCTCCACTTATGGAAAGAAAATGAAGGAGTTCGTCTGGGCTAGGTGCCTTGTGAAGTTTTACGAACTTGATCTCAAGTGAGACTTCTACTTCCGGCGGGGAAGAAACAGAACGGTCAACGCCAACACAGCACGAAGGCATAGTCAGTGACACAGATGGCCAGTCGAACCGCTGTTGGAGGTGCTCGACCCAGCGTCTTACACGTCGTCCCAAGTTATGAGTAGGCTCACCATTGGCTTTGCCGAGTATTTCGCGCACACCCACCTTTTTCCTACCTCTCGTTCGGATGAGCTGTAAAAGCGCTCAAGAACTCCCGATAACAGCGGTTCACTCCAACTGGATAGCGCTTTGTGTACACCAGTCTTAGCGATTCTCTCGCAGTTGCTTTCGAAGTTCAAAGTGAGTAGTCTCACGAAATGATTTGTACCCGTTGCTGAGTGGGCTATTTCAGAGAGCCTCTAGATGTGGCAGTGAACACATAGATACTCAGTAGTTGGTAGCTGTAAGAACAGTAACATCATACGAGGCCAGACCACAAGTATGTATTGCAAGTCGTATATGTACATCATCTACTTCAATGTCTTCCAGTGAAGAGGGCCTTAGACTAAAAGCAAGCACACCCTAGTAGGTTTAGAGCGCCTATGCCACTGTTAACTTATGTACATCCATTCTTGTTCGAAAATAGCGTGGCCTAACGCCAAGACGCAGAACGAGTTCGGCACATGCCAGCGCATGATTTTAATCCACATGGGTGTTCCAGACTAACTTTACAATCTTGGAAACAGTCAAGCCACGGATAGCTGATGGCCATGTGGTAAATCTCTGTCCACGAACAATTTGAGGACGTAGGTCGCCAGGTTGCGCATTGATGTCAGTAACGCCGAAACTTAGTACTTACCACAAACGGGCAGTTGTCAGTACAGGGCTACAACAAACATTCACCGTTCTGTTCTACGAGTAGAGTGACAGTGTAGGATACGCGTCAATTGAGGTTGGAATGGTGAAAATGCACCATTATTAAGATTTCTCAAGTTTATCAGTAGAAACCAATGTTTTAAGGCTACAAGAATGCCATGATGACAATCGATGAAGTTTTTGTGTGTGCCGGTGAGCAATTGGTAGAGCCATCAACTAATAATTTGGACACCGCACAAATTTAGGTGAAGTTTAAATAGTTAATTTTTTCCGTCACTATCCTGCGAAACTGTCTGATGACCAGTAAAATTGTTTTAACACCTCATATCATCCATCAACAGCAGTTAGGGATATATTTTCCTATCGCTTTCTCACCACTGGAGGAAAATTTCCGTTTGCCCTGTACGGAAATTTTTACTGAAATAACCGTTGATTTCTGACGAATGATGACCAACTTTTTCTGCATTAAACGGGAACACTACTATTGATTTAACCAGTAGGCATTTCATTTTCGCCTATATTTACGTCATCATTGGCACGCACCAACAGATGCTACTGGTTGCTGTTGAAGGGGACGTGATCTGAAGTGAGCATAATCGAATGTATCAGAGATTGAGTTTCCTCACTACTCAACACTCAACAATACTCGATTCACATAAGAAGTAAGGCACGCACGGAACCAAACGACTACTACGAAGACGAATATCATAGATATGTTTTTGTCCTACGCAGATATCATTCAATAGCTGACGAGGTCAGCGAGTGTTATGAAGGCCATTTAGCAGAATGCAGACAGTACTAACGCATAACATCAGTGGTAATCAATCACATTATTTTTAGGAAACCAGCTGGGGTTCACATTATCTCGGATTCTGTTCTCTTTCCCCAAACGTTATAACAGCTATGTTGAGAAGCTGGCAAAATCACCAAGCCAGTTATTCACATGGTATCTTTGTAACAGAAACATTCCAAAACCTAGAAGTTTTGCACCGTTTTTATTTATTTTGGGACTGGTAACTGCAGTCTGATTGCTGACTGTAGACCGGTTACATTGCTATTCATGTCGTTAGTTGTCCCATTTTGCGTTACTGAATAATTGCCAGTATATTGTCAAGGATTTCCTTACGATCCCAACTTGGTCACTGCTCGACGATTGTGAACAATACCGGTCGATAAAAGCAGCTCCGCAAATGTCACTGTTTTGGCTTTCTTTAGGGAATTTCAACGGCATGATCGGTAGGTCAGATGTGAACACTGGACTGATAAGCACCTGTCTCTATTTCTTTTGAGCTAAAGTTAACTGTACTATTACAAAGGCCAACAGCGTGTTGTTTATTGATACTGCACCAGTATCGATTCAATAAAAAGCATACTGTTATTTATCTTTTTCCTATTGAAACTCTAGCGACTCGTCGACTCCTCATTACTATGATATACTGACTACACGAGTACCTGAGTCATAGTGGAAGACAAAATGAAATAAAGATTGAGAAGCTGCAGAAAGAGTTCAAAGTTTTGCATCATTTGCCCACTGAATACTGGCTCCCTATAATACAACACTACTCATACACAGTACTATAAGCAAACTGGCCGTGAAAATTATTGGTGGAAGTTACTTTGAGACAGTAGACTCTATTGGTCACATCTTTTCCGTGAACAAATTTTAGAAGTGTAAACATGTAATTAAGCTCACAGTACAACCGGTCAGGGAGGTTTATTCTGAGGGGTGTTTTACCATTTTCAACATGACCGCAGTAACCTCAGTTTGAGTTTATCATCCAAACACGTCACCCTTATATGATATGAGTGGTGCATCCCATTGAGGAGATCATCTGAGTGCGACAAAGCTTTGTTCTGGCCGGACAGATAGCTTGATCTACTTCAGTTTTCCGCACAAAATAGAGCAAAAGTGACTTGGTCATTGCATACAGGATTCTTCGCAGACTGCGTAACATGTTAATTATTGTCCATGCGCCTAGTATCTTGCATCCACTTGGATGTAATCAGTTAAGGATGAGTCATCAAATCAGCTACCTTACTTGCAGGCAGTACTCAGTCGGATTCCTAATATGTATCGCGTGAAACTCTACTTGTGTCTGTTGTAACAACTTCAGTTGACGAATTCGGGTACATGGTTGACACTCACATTCAAGACACCAAGCCAACACCTCAGACAGAGCGACCATCAGAAACTTTCCGGAAGATTGGAGCTGCCAGTCAAGTGCCTGTTTGCTACCGGCTGAAATGTGTTCCTATCAGGCTTGATATATCGCAGTTGAAGTTCTGCTCTCATTTCAAGTTGCTATTTCATTGTAATTTGTAGTATGCACTTGCTTACTACACTCAGTAGCTTTGTTTAAAATTTGTGCATTTCACCGGCTTTGTACCTAACAGTCTAGTATTCGCACCACTAATAATGAACGTTGCTCGTCTAACCTGTATAATTTCTATAAACTTAACACATCCGGCAAGCATTGTTATAGAAATCAAATTAAATTCGACGGAGTCCAAAGCCAGGTTACAGTAAGCGGTTTTCTCATTCACTGTTGCACTGAGATATAAAGAACCACATATGCCCAGTTATATATTTTCTGTGTAATAACATATGAGAAACTTACAAGCTCACGGACCAAGCTTTGTTTCTGTCGTAAATGGCATATAGCACTCAGGTTATATACGACAAAAACCTATATGCTGGAGAGTAATTTAATGAAAGACTATTCTTAAACGACCATAAAAAGTGATGGTTCCACTAAAAGCGTTCATTTTCTTAAACGCTTCAAAGGTGCAACCTTCTCTGTTCAAGTAAGATGGTTCATCAGTTCTTGACAGTTATCATTGGATATAAACTACTATGCACTCAAAAGCATCATTCGTGCTATTGTTCTAACACATTTTGCTATTCAATCTTTTGTGTTGAAACTGATGACATCCAATGTTTTTGACAGGACATTCAGCCTGTGTTTCTATATCACTGATACATTGTTGTCGATGCTGTTGATTATTTTTGCTACCTTATTTAACTAACCCAGTTGACAAAATCTGCTTGACTGCCTCGTTTACGTACCTTCACAAGGTTGTCATGTAGTAAGTTACTAGTTTCACATGTCGACCAGTTTGAGTACACTTAACATATGTTCAGAAAGTTCCGATCTCGAATCTCCCTGGTTCCACTCACGTTTTCTTTTTCCAATCTGCCGTTCTAAAGTAATGCCCAATTAATTAGTTTAGATGGATTTTCAGCCTTGGATGCATCTTTTAATCAACACACATTGCGTTTACTCCGGAGCTCACTTTTGGCGTTAGATATTCATTATCACCGGCAGCTGGATGTTGTACAACTATTAGTTATTAGGCTACTGCTCTTTATGATCCCCGTGGCACTTAAACGTTCATCGTTGTTTCTTAAGTAATAAACCACATTACTGTCTCTTTTTGGAAATTAAACCCAGTTAAACTATCCGTGTATCCAGTTAAAATAGAAAAATTTCACGAACATACGTTTCCGATAAATTTCTGAAGGTTAAATAACGAATGTTAATTAAAACGTAAGAGTATTGCAGTCATAACTGAACAATGAGAAAGCAATCAGTTAAGTGATGTTTTGAACAGTCTGACAGTGGTAACTCAATAGGAACGTAACCAATGTTCGATCAATGGCGGATAGTGGGCCAGGAAAGTGCAAATGTTTGAATTAACTGTTGACAAAATAGTACGGGCAGATGTAATCGAATAACGCTCACTTTAGCCATCACTGTTGGTTCGGCGCTGCGCTGACCTCTGTCCCTGCCTAGACGCTCTGCAGATGACCCAAAAGGACGGACTCGGGTTCAGGTTAGAACGAATGTCCGCCTGAAGCCCTTCAGTTATGCTAGTTATTGATTTTCTGACTACGCTTCTATGCTATACTAGGTGATGCTTCCATATCCATCTACCTAGCTGCCTCCACAGCAGTCCAACGTACTACTCCACACCTCGTAGTTCATATTACGTGATAGCATGCGCATACTTAAGAGGCACTGACCACAAGGTTGCGGCCAAAGAGAATTCTCAGAAGCATATTGCAAATTTTCTAATGCTGCTTCTGCAAAACCGATTTTAATTGAAAAAGTGACGAATATAAGTTTTTATCTACTCGAATATTCACAGAGCTTGTTGGCAGTTGTTCCAAGTTCATAATACCAAATCCTTCAGGATACACAACTCGTCAGATAGTGTTAGAAATATGGGCAAAATCCTGTTCGACGGCGTTCTCCGAAACAACGTTTGATTGCTCACTTTGTGAGTCAGTGCACAAGATTCCTTGTTTGTTTCAGACAAAAACTATCAAAAAAGTATATATTATCTTGTCTTTGTAGATAGGTCGCTTTGTCTAGCAATCTGCTCGTCCGATTTAATTAACCTCAAAGAAATTGAACAAAAGTTAATTTCTACTTCTGACGTGAACTGTACAGGAGGACTAAATTCAATAAGCATGCACAGAAAATTATCAACGTCGTCGAGATCATTTGTTATCGCGAATATGCCGTTCAGATAACGGCCGTTGCTGTCATAAGAAGTCCCACAAAACTTTTGAACTTCCGTGGCCCACTTTCCGCCAGACAACGAACATGCGATCTATTCGTACTGAGTTCCAATTAACAGACTGTTTAAATCACTCTATTGGACTTAGGTGATTATTCTCTTATCATCCGCTTCTCACGTTTTAAACAATGCTGATTATTTACTGTTCCTATTCTAACCTCACTTAGTTGAAACAATTAACCGTTGAAGGATTTATTCAACTTCTTCGAGTGGCTGATCACCAAAGGTGAGAGTGCTCGCAGACTATTGCCAATTCTCCATCAGTATGATGCACTCAGAATATGCAAATGCCATACCACACTGACTAACTGGAGCCTATAGTTGGCTTGCGATGTTCATGGCACCTCACGAACCCTCACAGATAATAAAAATATTGTCTTCATATTCTAAGTCTGAAAGTCGAGTGAGTGGAGGATGTTCTGCTCAATCCTGTCAAGGCTTGGTCTACTACAAATTTGAATCGAAAATGGAGAACGGAGCAACTTAGTCATGGTCCAGTTAAGATGGTATAGGTAATCGACACCTTGCCGTAAGTATTAATCTGGCCCCAGGCTTAAAAATAACTTGCTGCCAGTATGTCAGTGTAGTTTCCGGACATGTCCTTCCTCGACAGACAATCCTAGAGTGCAGCTGTGTCAGCTGAGTCAAAGGTCCCTCTGACGTTTAAAACGAGAACAGTTGTTGGTCATCTACATGAACAGCGAAAATCAAGCATTCTTGCGGGAGTATTGAAATTGATAATGCGGAACGGCCAAAGCGCGAAAACCTACTCCTTCTCACGGGACACGCTGTTCCTATAAGTTCTCTAATTAATTCTTACGAAGGTACAGTTGCCTACAATGCAATGCTGCAACACAATAGGATAAAGACTAATTTTCTACATTGCCTACACAGGAAGAGCGTTAGTCCTTTTTAGAATGTGGATAATGTTAGCCAAACTTCAGTCAGTCAGACCGATCTCACTGATCCGGAGTTTTTGGAGCAGGGCCGTCAATTTTTTGACTAAATCTATTCTCCACTATATGAAAAAAATGATGGGTTCGTCTGGGCTATGGTGCCTTGTAAGTCTTTTACGAACTTGATCTCAAGTGAGACTTACTTCCGCGGGGATAGAACAGCAACGGTCACAACGCCAACACAGCCACGAAGCCTAGTCAGTGGACACAGAATAGGCCAGTCGACCGTACTGTTGAGGTGTCTCACCCCAGCGTTCTTAACCAGTCGCTCCCAGTTATTGAGTAGGCTCACATTCGGCTTTGCCGAGTATTTCGCGGCACACCCACTCTTTACCACCTCTCGTTCGGAAATGCAGAAGTCAGTCGTTTATTGGACAATGGTGTGTTCTAGCTAATGGCTGCCTACTGAACCTGGCATGTACAGGCGTTGCCAAATGCACTGTCACCAAATGCAATGTCCGCACGGAACTTTTGATCATGCTCTACATTGCTTATGTTTCAGCATGTCTGATTAAGAAATTCATCTTTCTGTTCGTGAATCTTTAACGTTTAACAGAAACGTTTCCAAAACTTTCTGTTGCTTGTTGTTAATCGACAACATTCATTCGAATTCTGAAGCAGTCATTTGTTTCTCAGTTTCTCATATAAATGCTTTATTCCAGATTTCCGAGTCTACTGCGGTTCGGCGACTGGCAACTGCACAAGACAGAGCAATCCATTTGGAAAATCTGACACTTAAACTAGAGCATCGCCTGGCCGACAGTGAGGCAGCTATGTCAAAACAGCATCACACGCTGCGTCAACGTGAGATGCGACTCAAGAAAACACTTAATGTGAGTAATTTTCAGGGGTCAGGAATTGTACGATTATCTCCTCATTCGTGGAACTGTGGATAAAGAAGAGTGGTCTACATCCTCATAATATTTGATAAAGGAGGCTTTGTCTGATTCATCATGTAACACATCACTCTTACTCACTAACAGGTCTAACTCAAGAGTAACGAGTTAACGGATAAACAGAGAAATGTGAACTGACTTGAATTCAGGGCAGTCACGGTCTGTGGCCTGTGTTGACGTTTTCTTATGGAACCAGATTTTCACTTAGGTTGGTTAACAGTTAAATCCGTAATACCGTCTTTTCTTGGATGGTAGCTTCTTCACCCAAGGTACTCAAGACGCGTTATTACTGCCGTATTGTTCTTGGATAATCGTATATGCCCTAAACTGCACTCTGTGTAAATACTAGCACTTCAGAATTTCGTGCGTTAGATTCCGTCCCTCCCATTCTTATTAATAGGGGATAATTAAAATTCATTGTTGAATTTGAGATCGCGTTAACCATATGTTTTGTCATACAGTTGTGTCGCAGTGAGGTGTTGAGTTAAGAATCAATTTCATTCAGATCATTGGTGAGGACGGTGCATGCGGTAAGCAGTAGAGCCTGGTGAACATCGCCGCTATGGGAGTTTTAAAGTCTTAGGTTCGCATAGGGGCACACCCTGGAACCCGAAGGTGTTAAGAGTTTTCATGGTAAAGTTGATGTCTAATAACGACACTTACTAAGAATAGCGTGAACCAGGTATAGATAGATAGAAGATATGGAATTAATGTTTGTTGACGTTCAGCGTATACTGCCCACCATTAAAAACTGTACCGTGGGGATCTCGCGACTGGCAGAATCGGTGACTGGAAACGTTACGTGGAGTAGCAGCTGATTGGGCTCAATGATGTGAATGCCGTCGTTGTTTGTCCGAGTTGTTTGTTATCTGAGTACACCTAATGACGCGGGGCAGTAAAAACCGTGGAGAAGCTGTCTTGCTGATGACGCCTTACTCTCACCGTATGTGTCGTTGTGTTCCAGGTGTAGAAACTTTTGTTGTGAATGTTTGGATATAGATTAGCGTGTTTTTCAATATTGCAGCGTCTCTTCCTTTCTTTCTTGTTTTTTATCGCGCAGGGTTTGCTTTTTTATGGTTGTTTGGCGGTTTAGCATTAGTAAGTACCATTGATGTGTCTGTGATGATGATAATTGGTTGTAAGCAATTACCATTCTCATCTTGCAAGTTGATGCACTCATTTAATCAGTAACCCGATTCCATGAGTTACATTTCTAACTGAGGTTATTACCCCGGTTAGTGGCATGCACTAGTTGTTTTTACGTGGGTTTGAAAATCGTATTAAACTGTCGTTTCCTAACGGTTGCATGAATCAGAAGGTGAAGTCGTGAATGATGATCATGAAACAGAGTTCGCAACACGTGAATGACTTTTTGATCTGTACTGTTAAGGACATTTTAAGAATGTTCCACTACCCAGTCAGCTTTCAACCATTAGTGCCAATGTAACTGGACATTTTTCATTATTGGGTGGACAACTGTTAATTGAAAATTAACCACTGAATTTATGCTAGGTCGATGGATAATTAATCACTTAATAACATATTCTGAAGTTCAGATTTACCCGTTAGATGTTAATGCGTAAAACCAAGTTTTGAAAGTTCGACGTTAACACGAATGATGTGGGTGCTGATTGGTGTTCCTGAGCTCAGTCAACATCGAAACCGATTCTACGTGAATGGTTATGACTCATTTTTGTTAGTGAGAACAAATGAACCAAAAGATCTGCGGATATGGCTGTTCAAACATCTGCACTCCTAATGTATCGTAGCACTAATCAAACCGCAATTAAAATGCTTATTTGGCACAGTGGTAGGAGTGACAGGCATTGCGTAGTGATGCCGACGAGGTGGTCGGTGAAACACTGACGAAGTAACGTTTAAGAGTTCAGTGGAACAAAGAAAGTCACACTGTATTTCATTACAACAATGTCAGTCTGTTTTATTCAGCAGTACAAAGTCATACTCCTTATGTGTGGTGAAAATGCACCTATAATTGATAGTTTTTAGAGGAGTGACATGTAACCATTTTTCATGTTCCCCTTATTGCACTCCAGAGGAACTCCAAGGAACTATTTTAATAGTCACTATGTATATTGAATAGGTTGTGTGTTACATTTGCTTCTAGCTACGACAAAATAGGTGGTAATCGTGAACACAGCTCTATCGTCCTATTCTACCTAGAGGGAGCACTCTTCACCAGGCAATATTTCCGTTTAATCCGTGAGTAGCATCCTTATAGAAAGACTTGCATAGTTGCTTAAATTACGGGACAGAATTACTTATCTGGAAGTGTTCACAATTCACCACTTTCGTACTGTTTGGTTGTAGGTTCTTCGGGTACGCTATGCCGGTTGCGTGCCTTTGAATGAACAGGAGAAATTGGCCCTGCGCTATAATGAAGCTGTACAAGACCGCCTTCGTTTACAGACAGAGTTAGAACACGCGATGGAAGCAAAAATCCACGCAGAGGCGGAGGTTGATGGTGAACACGAGCGACATTCGTTGGCAAACGAAATTCGCGCCCTCATGACCAACGGTTCCCCGGGTCGTAGTGCTGCACGGGTCACACTCGAACGAAAACTGGTTGACTGGCAATCTAGGCTGGCTAATATTCGTGTGTCTGAAACGGGTTTGCGGCGGCAGGTACGTCAGTAACAAAACAAAAAATGGAACGTCTTCTTCTGATGCCCAACAAAATCATAAAATGGAACTTAGTCAAATTTTGTCTTTCTTCTCCTGGTTATTAGGTGGATCGGTTGCAGAATCAGTTGCAACATATGGAGAAAGTGATACATAACCAGGAAGCGCAGCTAAACGATCTGGAGTTGGCTAACGCTCGACTTGTAAAAGAACTGGACTGCCGAGAGATAGAATGGGAAAATCGAGAAGCCGAACTCGAGGAAGCACTGGGCGCATCAAAGATTGCCCAGGTGAGTCCACTATAAACCGATGACCCCTAACAGATGCACCACTACAACTTTTATCATTTTACATATTGTAATGCAAGGGCAGAAGTCAATCAAATTGATTTTTTACGAAAGGTATTGACTGGAAAGTCTATGGAAATGTGAAAGCTGCAACCACTTGTGGAGTGTATTCAACCTGTGTCAACAAAAATTCCTCTGCCACTCATCGGTAAAATGAATAGGATCTGATGTGGAATAATGCATTTTATCTCAACTTGCATTTAGAAGATGAGTAATATTCTCCCTCCTATTACTGTGTAGTCACACTTTTTGCTACATTTGTAACAGTAAAACACTAAACCCTGTCCTCTTGAGCTGTGACATGCATACACGTGGCAGGCCACAAAGTGGGTCTCACTAACGCGATCAATACAATGTTTTGCGTTGAAGCAAAACGTAATGTGTAATTCGTCGACTGGCTGTCATCCTCATTCTGTTTACTCATGAAAGTTGATGGTGACACTTTAGATACCCCTGTAGTTCAGCAACACGCAGCAGTTAATAACTTGTGTTGAATGTCCCTCTACGTGCACTTAGTTATCTTGACCGTATCTGGCTCCCATTATGTCTGTGTTTTCAGTGTAACCTAACTATATGCGTGAATGATTCTTCATAAGTGTTGAACATGAAGTACTTGTTGGGCCATGAGCTTAAAACCGCAGTTCTACTTTTAAACATATTCCTCAGGGTTTTCAATACATATTTTTACAGCTCGTACGAGTGTCAAGATTTTGACATGTTTATCTGACGAGATATTCCTCACAAGAAGAAGTAGATCATCTCGTTAAAATTCATTAACGAAACTAGTAGTTCCTGAGATCCTGACAGTGGCATGGATACTCTCTTTCTGTCACACAGATTCTACA
>LOND01010030.1:7187-17802 GCA_014220965.1 Paragonimus kellicotti
AGCAATTTGTCCACCGATCTGTCCGTGGACCGCGAGTTGAGAGCTCGTGTGGCAAAGGCTAGTGTTGCGTTCGGACGTCTTGAAAGACGTGTTTGGAGGAACCGCAACCTGAAGCCAAGCACTAAGCTCTTTGTCTACCGCTTATTGGTGCTGTCTATACTGCTGTACGGCAGTGAAACATGGACGTTGTATCAGCGGAACGTGCGCTATCTTAGCCGCTTCCATTTACGATGTCTAAGACGCATCTTGGGTTTCCGGTGGTCAGACATGGTTTCAAACACTGAAGTACTGCGTCGACTGGACGTGGAGGAAATGGAAGCTATGCTGACGCTGAGTCAACTCCGTTGGCTAGGTTACGTCTGTCAGACGGGCGATGATCATATTCCAAAGCAACTGCCGTACGGACAGGTGAAATGTAGTAAGTGAAATCCTGGTGTTCAAAAGCGGAAATACTATGCCGATTACAAAAACTCCGAGCTTCAGCTGGATTCGCACCGGTGACAAAGGTAGCATGTCCAGAAACGGTGAGCGCTCTGTCAGCTAAGCTGTAAAACGTTACTGGTAACACTTGGGTTAACTTCTTTTTGTACACAATTTCGCTTTGGTTCTGAATGATTTGACAAAGTACAAGGTTTGCTTCCATTTCCATCTGAAACGAATGTATGGGTTGCTGCCAATTTTTCCTGTCATGGGCGTACGGCGGTTCCGAATGTCATACAGTCACGTGGATAACTATGTTCATGAAATGATAAATGACATTTTCGGTGCACCTTCAGCTAGATGTGATGAGAGTTTTGCTGACATGTGAAAAGAATCTAAACCATTTTGTTCCTCCAGTGATTCCCTCATTAACGTTTGGGCACAGATCCAGATTTGATCGACGGCGGTCACAAAATTCAACAGTGGATTATTGACCACAGTTGAATGGCAGTTGTGTACATAACAATAGCTTCCGACTGAATAATTACTTCGGCAATACTTAAGGTTTTAACGTTCCGTATGTATAGTGAAAAACATCCAAAATGCAGTGGATCTTTTTAGGTTGATGTACCGCCTTTTACACGTTCGACTGGAACGTAAATTATCGAACGACAACCAAAGGTCATTTCCACAAACGAATTGAGAACAGAACGTTATAAACAAATTATTATATTAAACGTTTCAACTGTCTCGGATGACTGTTTTCGGGAATAGTGTAATGGAAATCACTTTATCAAAGAAACAAGTTACGTGAGTTTTGCCTTCCTTAGGTCAACTTGCGTTTCATCTGAACCGACTGGCGGAATCTGTTGTCCATTAAGTGTGGGTGAGGTTGGTGTCTGCTGTGTTATTCGTAAATCCGCGCCGTACTTCAGACAGGGGTTGGTCATCAGTAAATCCTTAGTTAAATCACAACGACAAGAATTGCTACATATATGTATTTTAATGCATCTTCACCGTAATTTTTGCACATCAGACAAAATCTAACAGTTGAAAGGAAATCTGCCGGATGATTTCATGTCCTAATGACAAAACTACTGGGGGAAAAATTTGTTCTGTCAAGTTTTCCGTCACCGTCAGACATTTTCTCAAAGACCGTTTCCATTTTACTATCGATCAGTAAGTTGGTGGATAAAATCTCCAACCACTCTCTTCTCCACTCGTATGACTAGATGTTGAAACTTCCATGATCCCTGAACTTTGCAAACTGACTACCGTACAGTCAGGCGACGTCCAGAGGAGTGGTTATAACCTACCAACAGTGAATAGAAGGTGCACAGCTTTCCTCTCGGCGATTTATACAACACCTGGATAACGGGCAGTATATACAAACAGATGTCTGTACTACCAGGGTTAATTGTAGAAATGATCTGGGTACACAACTGTTTTCCAACTCGCCGTTCTCATGTCATCAGGAGGTGACAACTAAGAAGCGATTCGCTGCAACGAGCGTGGTAAACAGGATATCTCCTCTTACTGACTAGCAAACTCTTGTTTGTTCAACCGACGTTTTTCTGTGCTTACTTGCCAGTAAATTCTGGTCTTTAGAAGGCATAATTACATTGGACTATGTGCGGCGCGATTCGGAACGTAACATCTGAGAATGTTCATGAACTCTTCGTCCCTCACTTACTGGCACATCGAAGATCTCTCTGAGATACAGTTCTCGTTTTTTCTTTTCTCGTTGTGGCTGACACAGGAACATCCCGCAGTCGCAAGTCCTAAAGAAATGAAGGGTGCAATTTAAGCGGTATAAAATGAGACCCAGATGATTTAGTGTGCACGATATTTTTATCTCTCAATGATTACACACTGAAGTAGCCTATCGTTAAACGAAGTTAGTGTATCTTTCGGAATACAATTTAAGGAGTTTCTTGACCACTAGCTGCTTGACAGAAGTGAATTATGAACAACACATTTTTACCTTTACCTTGACACTATGTTGGTAAAGAGGGATGTTACGCTAAGTTTTCTATACCCCTCCTCCAGAAAAGTTGACGCCCGAGTGATGTCAGAGGAATGATCGTATCCATCCTGCAGAATTTTGCTTTTCGCCTGTCACCCGTGTGCTAATCAATGAATCACTGAAAACTTGTCAAGGTTAACAACTTGTTGGGTTACTGATATAGTAACATTAACACCACGGCTGGTTTCTTCTATAATCACGCAGGGGATGACAGTATTGAGTTGTGATTTTTTCTACTCAACGCAGTACTGGCTTGTTTTGAGTTGGAATTAAAACATGGAGTTGTCGTTTAGGGATTCATATGCTGCACCATCAGATGGGTCCACTCCAGTGCCAGAGTGACTATCTTCCAGATATCTCCTTGTCATGTTGTTTGTTGTTTGACTATTGTGCATCAGTTTGTTGAACTCACAATGATGAAACTTGTGAATACGTCTCTGTGATCCTTCTAGTGTTGTGATCCAAAACGCGGATGGCACAAGGGTTGTTTATTCAGAAAAGCAACGCGTGGGTTATGCGTTTCAACAAGACAACAAACGAAAACACTCATCTGCATACGGTACTCGGTCCAGACCGTCACGGCTGCCACAGACGTCAACGCTCAGTTCCTTTACGTTCCCTTACGTACCAAGAACCATTTCATGCGATGCTGCACTCCAATGTTTCTTCTTGTATTTTTCCTGCGGCTATTTCGATGTCAAAATATATGCTCTGGTTCCACTACTGAATAGCAGTGGTGTGAGTAGTATAGCATGATCGCTCCTACTCACTACACTGGTTACCTTATTTGTGGATGTTCATCACCGACGAGCTGTTGACAGTTAAATACGTGGCAAGAGAAGGATTAGACAGGTTAACACAGCATGATCAAGCCCAGATACTGGTAATTTGAGTATACGTATACCTACGGAACAAACATACCAACAATCAAAATGTATCATTAAATTGTCGGTATTATTCATTGCAACTTCACGAGTGCGCAGATTGTATTCGAAATATGACAATCTGATAGAGTAACAAAATGATGAAAGCGGATTTAACAATACGGTTTCTTGATGAACATTAACGTATGTATCATTATTTCCTCAGTTTCAAGATGTGCGTAATTAATTATTAGTCTTTCCAAATACACCTACTCATAGACTGGTTGAGCGTTGAACTGTCTGATAAGTGCACGCTCTTTTATCTGAAAAATCACGGACACTATTAGCCAATTAGATTGCGAGTTGTAGCGAACTTTATTATGTCCACTGTGGTACGTGTTGGACAGGTTCCAATTTTATTGTTTACAACACAGGATTCTCCATTTCCACGTTTATTTTCGTGCAGTTCGTCATCTGCTTGATCACGATTATAACGGTTAAAACTGAATTGGTCACTGGTTTCACGGCAAAAGTGTGTGAACAGCAGCTAACATCAAACGCTGTTCAGGTGGTCGGTGCATGTTATGTGTTTTTCATAACTACCGGCCACTTGAGAATTACAGGTTGCTGCTATCGATCGTCAGACGTCAGTAACCTACCTGTGTTGCTAATATATGTCATTCTAATACGACCGTCCGTATAGTGTAGCCAACATTCCATTGCCCAGGTGGAGGGGTGATGACATACTAAACTTTAGGTGGCGCTTTTTTCCGCATAATTAGTTCTATAAAAATTGTTGATAAAGTGACTTCCTGATCTGTCCAGTCATCGTACTCCGACGGCTAAACATGGATTGTGTGTGTTAACTTCACTCGGTCGTGTAAAGCAACCACTAGTGGGAAGTCTATTGTAACGAACCGAACCCATTCGATTTTGTGAAACATCGGACTCGTGGTATAGGATGCGAAATGATTACAAACTGGTAGTTTTAATGCATGCTATGCGTTGCAAAATTATAAGCAAATCTGATACAACACTTTGCAGTGTATGTACAACATTCGCTCACAATAAATCATAGGTCTTGTATATACATCTTTTAACTTCAGGCAATTTTCAAGTTCTAGAAAGATCTACTTAACACGTGTTTTTTCCTGCTTTGTTGTAGGAAACAGGGAGAAAAGAAAAAAATTACGAAACTTCATGGAAATGTGTTTGTGTACTTTTTCACCAAGGTGCTTGTATGAGTAAAACAAAAACAAACAGAGTGACAATCACGAAGTACGTGTAATTACCTTGTCAACAGCCATAGTTGTGATAATCTAGACTTCATAGCATCAGCTATTCCTTGATAGAGTAGTTGCTGAAGCTGTCAAGCAACTCAGGGCCATTTATGAGGAATGCGCAAGCTTTTTTATTGAAATATAAGCTTCCTCATGGTAACTGGCGCTATCTACGGAAAACTACAATAATTTCTGTATATTGTTACACAACTAACTAGGGAGTGTACTTGCAAGCGGTTCGTCCCGGTGACCCAAAAAGAGAGAATGGACAACATTCTCAGTCTGAGTATCTCATCAACATCGCGCACGAGGGTCAGCGAATTTACAACCTGTAAACAAACGTCATTAATGTAGTCCAGACATTTTTCTAGTGAAGCGTGCACAGGATTGAAAGTGTGGCAACTAAAGGAAAGTGGGGTCGACACATTTCGGAGGAATTAGCTTCAACAGCGTCAAAAACCAAACAATTCTGGTTGTTAGTAGGATAGTACTGATTCGTCATCGAGGGAGTTCAGGTAAACTGTTAGAGTCTGGTAAACTATCCACTTTTCTGGTCGTGTGTTTGAACATTTTGTTGTCTGATGGTGAGCTGCCAAAATTGATTACAATTATAACAATGTCATTGCATACTTGTAAACATCTAGTATTTAATTTAGTGAATGTCCTCGGCCTAATCGAGTAGAAATTTGCTCGGTAACCAGGCTCAGTTTCAATGTTACATCCACACTTTTAGCGCGGACCATATATTGACCGGTGATTTAAATTCAGAGGTGAGAACCAAAAGGTAAGCGCGTGGTAAAGATTATGGCAGTCATTGTGTTATTCTGCTCCGGTTTTGTTTAAACGTTAGTTGCGAATATTGTTCTTGTAGATTTATGAAATGTAACATCTGTGTTTAAGATCATACATAGTATTGATGCACCCATTCATGACTGGACGTTATGTGTGACGGGGCATTGATTATGCCTACTCTAAATCTCTTTAAAAGATTCTTTTAGTCTGAAACATAAATGTTGGTTGAATTGCCGCGTTTTTTGGAAGGGAAGTATTGGGTATGGGTGGGAGTTGACGTTTTTTTCCACGTAACGGTTAGATTTTCGCCATATTAGTGGAGGTCAGGGTATGGAAACAGGTTCTTTTGCGGAACTCTTCCATATTAGTGAACGCAGTGAAATATCACCATCGCATACCGATAAATGTTTTTTTTACAACACGGAGTGAGACATTATAATTGGTGAGAGTTGTATACAGAACATGGTCTGCAGTTGAGCGTATTTACACTGAGTCTTCAAATGAATATTACTATCTAGGTTTTACGTCAGGCTCATTTCAAGATGAATTGGAAAAGCATTGTTCATCCCTCTGCGTGCCGGCATATGGCGACCGTTGACGGGTAAAAACAGTTTGAAATTGGTGCCTGCAGAAAGTGAGCCAGTCTTTCTCTTCTGCAATTAATCAATAAGTTTCTTTACGGTTGCCGTTTGTCTTACATGACATTGTTAGCCCGGTCACATTGGATCAGTGGGTTTTTACCTTCTGACTAGTTTATTTTTGGATCGGTCCAGACATTGAGATTATTGATAACACATACGGCTCAGTCCCATAACGAGATGCATAAGCATTCAGATTTTTGTGCTCCGATTCTGTACTTTGGGTCGGGTTGTAACAGAGGCCTCTGTAGTACAGTTTCTTCTCTCAGCTGTTGTATTTTGGCATGAGAGATTATTTGGATGTAAAATTTGGTCTGCGAGTATTAGTCGTCATCCGGTTCGAAAAGAAAAGATCCGAAGCTTCTAGCTCTTGTTTGGTCATCGATGTCTCATCAGTGGATAAATAACGCAAATATCTATTCGATAGCCTCAAAGCAGCGTGGCTTTCAAGTCAAACTAACGCACTGACTGACACTGTTTCAATGAGTTCAGCAGATAGACTGTTGCCATATGAGTTACTTTACCATCTCCGGGAGCGAATAAGGAAGGTTGTCTAAGGGACTCACGGTTCAACAACCCAAGACTAGTATACCTTCACATTCCGCCAGACAGCATACTACCTTTTAAGACAAGTAGAACGGATGAGTATGATTCGCTTCGTTAGCCGCAATTTAGGTGACAGTAACCGTGGTGTAACAGAATTCACGATTCAACAAAGCTCCGTTTTTGGCAATCATACACTACAGCCTCCTTCAGTTCGAATCATAGCTTTGGGGTCGTGATTTGTGTGGTGGTGTGTATACTACAGTAATTAATGTTAAGCAACTGGATCGTTTCTAGGTAAGTACTTCGAATAGCTATACCAACCGTTGTGCTCTCCACAGTATATTCCTGCAAATTCCAAATCTACCATACCAGAATTCATAAGGGGGCTCAAACGAGGTCATGTGCAACATCCAAGATGTCTCTGTTAAATGAGAGAAATCCGTGAAGTGGAGGTCACACCTTTTAGTAGTGCTGTAAACGAATCGCCTCACGGTGACACTGTTTATTGCACTACCATGTTATACAATCGAAGCTGTTTCCTCCTGAGTTCGGCAGCAAATTGTTTTAATTTGACATCGTGTCTGTTTTGGGATCCGGTACAGATCTCAAAGATTTTTAGCAGATACATGGTATCCTTCAAGGTTCCCTGATTTTCTTCAACGGGCAATAAATCCTTTTCGAAAGGCTACACATAATATTGTTCGTAAATTTATTTTCATAATATGTCCTACCCCATATGAGCGTCTAATATTGACGAGGTCTAATCTCCTGCGTTTCATTCTGTTCCGGGAGAAAACTTGCTTAAAAATCGAAGAGGAAGAGGTTAATAGAACCAGACAGAAAAGAGGATCTGAGTACCAGCGACAGTCTGGTGCATATCTCGTCACATTTCTGAGAACATCGCAAACGCGGTGGTGTGTCGTATTTTGGTGATCAGACAATCCAGCATCGTCATACACTTTTATCGGAGTTAAACCTTAATGAGGCCAGACACTCAGGTAGAAGCAGTCTACTGGGCTATGAGATCGACTGGACGTCAACCCGAACAAGCTGAGCACTCGTCTGATTACGAGTAACTTTCAGGGAATGTTTCAATCCGAAACAGGTTAAAACTGAGAATCACACCCATGACCGAATTGTCCGGTGAAACACGTGGACGCAGTTACAATGAAAGAGAACCCTTGTTTCCAGAAGATCATGTAGAGGACGGCGTCTGCTGACAGTTGACTTCTGGAAAGTTTATTCGAATGAGCGGTTCCTGCCTCTAAACTTATTAATGACTATCAACAGCATGAAAACCCAAGTTTATCCGGATAAGCTGTGACAACTCAGTTACTAATAACTAGGTTGCTGTCTACACTCCCACCGGTGTTCAACATGCCGAACGGTAAATAAGGTTATCGACGTCGTTACCCATCACTCAGACGGTAATTTATTGTGGTGAATGATATTGATATTCAATAACTTCATGCCAAATGCCATTTAACGAGTTGTAAACCGACATATCTTGGTGTACATGAGAAGTCTCAGTCATCAGGAACTGAAAGTGTTCAGAGGTTTTAGGTGAAGGGTTCAGTTATAAGTAATATAAAAATAGATGAAACGTTTTTGGCCAGACGAATATAACAGTCCAGACAGATGATACACACTATCTGTTGCCATAAACTACCGCATAGATTCAAAGATTCGGTTGATCGCCATTCCTATCATATTCGGTTGTCCAAATATCTTGGCAGATTTACAGTTACACTCAGCTTCTCAAAGAGTCCCATCTCTTGGACAAACAAACGCAAGCTACATTTAGAAATGCCTTACCTGTGATTGTTAAAATTGTTTGGACTTCTGCCTGTTAGAATACGAATCTTCAACGAAAGAGTGCATGGACCAGATCTATTTCCGACCATAATAATCAGGTAGCATAGATGTGGGCTTCATCTTGAGACACGATACTTTCTGCACCTCAGAATATCCAGATATAACCTTGCCTTGATGTGGTGTCAGTTGGAAATGTCCCTCTGGTATAACGTCATTTTTATGGTTGTGCAAACTGGGCGGATCACATTCACGCAGTGGGGTGGTGAGCCGAAATGGGGAAATCCCACTCAAGCTTCACAGTTCACAACTAGAAGGCCTACATCACAAGGCCTTCTATCCGAACTAGGCTAACAAACGCTCAGTGTACACAAGTGAGGCATAGCTGAAGTCGTTAAAATGAAGGTATGTACTATCGGCGTCACACCTCACAATCACCGCTGTATGTTCCGGCTTTCACGTCTTATTCGTGATTGGAAAACTGATCCGATTAGAAGGTCTGTTAGTGTAATCCCTAGTGTAGTGAGACGGTGGAACTTGAGTTCAATACACCTTTTTCACTCTCTACTTTACTGCGTCATACATAGAACTACAAACACGAAGTAGAGGAAGAACTATAAATTATACTTGAACAAAGCAGTGCAGAGAGCTACTGCATACGAGTTATCTCCAGAGAGATTAATTCACATGCATATCTTGTACTGTTAGACCTACATATGGTTCAGTACCTAGATTACAAAAGTCAGTTGATCACCATTTGTGTTGTTTAAAAATGTCAGCTGATGTGCACCCATGCTCAACTCAGTTAAATTAAGCATCTCCTGTACAACCAATTGCTTGTTACATATGCTAAAGTTTTTGAGACCAGTGATTAACTATGTTCACTTTTAAAATACACACCATTCGTTCGAAGTCAGTTTTCAACCTGAGTGAAGATTTGTTGTGGCAATAGGACTTCACTTTGAAACGTTAGGAACTAATAGAAAGGCTTTTACACCTAGAACGTTCGAGTATTTCGGCTTCGTAAATTTTTTAAAGTGATTTCATTTATGCTTCCAACTCAGCAACTGGCTATCCCTTGAGCATAGTGATTACCTGGAGTAAATGAGTCAGTGTTTTCGACCGCAGATAAACAAGATGGTAGTGGAAGAATGAACAAAATGCGCTGGCTAAACTTGCATGCATCCAGTAAGAAAGTGCCATGACCTATAAATACACTCATGTTTGACATCAAGAATGACCGGCAAATTTCCAGTGGTTTGCGATATGCTTTACGTACGGAGGATTAAACAGGACATTGAGCACACTGACTGGCGGACACATCATGAGGTAGTTTAGTGCCTAGTGAGGACCGTTAGTTTGTTGTTCAGAAGCATTTAGCAGCGGATCCCGAAGTTCGCTGATTTGCTACCAAGTAAATACATCTTCACTTCTTCTGTATTCTCAAACGACTCATCCTGACACTGCGGCTGCATTGGTAATAGGGCAGTTGGTCTAAGTAGTCGAGATACAGATAACCTAGATGACTTAGACACCTAAATTTCGGTAGTGGAAAGTTGCCTTTCTAACTTCTGTCTCCAATTTTCTACGTCCAACCTTACACAACCATACGGTTGGATCAACAAAAAATGAAACACTGACAGAAACCCAGTGCTGTTGACCGAATGTCATGTATGGGAGAATCGTTTGAGTGATTAGTTGCCCGAGACACAACATTGTTTGTGGTGTACAAGAATCAGACGAAGAACATATAACGTTACATAAGTGTCAGTAACTGAGATCAAAGGACCACCTGCATTAGATCATCTGACAAAACTTAGACACCAGCCCTCATGTCTGTCGCCGAATGTTGGACGGAACAGCGAAACTGGCACTTTGCAACGCGTCTGTTGACCCAAAGAACCAGTAGGTAATGGATGGACGCGAAATGTACGGACGATTTAGTTGAATCACGTTGGCAGCTTTTCTGTTTCATATAACCATTCTGAAGTTTGGCTTCAGATGCATCGCAAAAGACTTTCCAATGTGGCCTGAACTAGCACGGCAATGTATGTGCTTCTCTGAAAATCTAAACCATCACATGAAGTAAGTTACAGGAACATTTTATACTGAATAACCTAGTCAAGTTCTGGCAGACGATGGATGCCAACAGCCGCTGAATCTCACTTTAATTTTGATTTCGGGTAACCAACTGGTAAAAACTGAACGAATCATCTGATCATTCACGGGCTGATGGTA
>LOND01010034.1:1236-15761 GCA_014220965.1 Paragonimus kellicotti
TATTTGTCATGACAAATAAATCCAAATACGCGCTGAAATGGACAACAGCTGTCGTTAGCCCCCATCTCTCCCACCAATCAGCGAATGGAGAAAACATTAGCGGAGAAAGACCGAGAGACTCATGACCTCTAGCCAAAAACATTTCGGATTAACATACTCTAATCAAGAAGTGTACGTGTACACTCAGAAAAAATATTTGCAAAAAATAACAAAGAATGTGAAATATAAAAATGCTGTACAAACGTGGTAAGTCCCAGAGACAACAGCGTACATGCAAAACAAAATATGGATTCCAACTCAGTATCAGCCCTACCGGGATTTTTTGTAGTGAGATCAGCCCTAAAGGCTTCAAAACCCTGAAACCTTTACGAAGTAAGGACAATCTTATCAGTGTCGTCCTATCTATTCCTGTCTCAATTTGATTGCAAATTTAGCACCTTAGGAATAAAAGAAACGGACATTACTATTGATCCTGTTAACGTCTGTTGGAGTATTTTTGAGATTTCTGTGTTTGTGTTGATTATTTCTGAAAGGTGGCCCTACTTTTTGCTACCTTCCTTAGATAGATTGCATTATTCATCGTTATTCTTACTTCAGCAACTTCTACCATTACTTATTGCTATACAG
Organism: Paragonimus kellicotti; assembly: GCA_014220965.1. NCBI lineage: Eukaryota > Metazoa > Platyhelminthes > Trematoda > Plagiorchiida > Troglotrematidae > Paragonimus > Paragonimus kellicotti. The sequence continues at coordinate 1,864 of LOND01010034.1, forward strand.
TCTAGGCCGTGCAAAATTCTTATTGCCAAAAGTAAACATTTTCCTTCTGTATTTTCTCATGGGTAGCTAATAATTCTTACCACTGTAGTGGCCTAATCAGTCAGATGATAACAATGAGCAAAGTATGGTAATACCAAAAACAGTTTGTAACGGTAACGGATAGGCTCAAAAGGTAAGCGTACAAACAAAACAGAAGACATATTGGTAAAATAGGAACGACTCACTGATAAGTCGAGGTCTGCTGGGTGAAATAGATCATCACACGAGGAAAAGATAGTGCCAGAGATGAGGTCCGGGACACGACCGACGGATAGTTTCACGAGTATGATGAGCGTCGAGCGTTGACGGATCAGCCAATACGCGGAGCTGAAATATTTCACCGTGCAACTAGTTTACCGGCTCAAAAATCCATAGAAAGACAGAGACGGTGCACGGTAACTCCCGTTTATTCGTGTTGACGATTAAATTCAAAAGTGAGTTGATGGTTTCAAACAAGTGTACAGATGAGGTTAACAAAACGGTATATACAGAAACGTACAAAAATGAATTATGAAATATAACTGTGAATTGTGAACACTATACAATTTGTCGATGCGCGGACAATTGTTTTTCTCCGACCCAACCAGTGACTACTCGTTTGAGGCGGTTGACTTTCGTTTTATCGTATTTCATTACTGAGCGGTACCTACTCATCCAACACATGACCAACTTCGAGGTGTTGGCCAACATCCGGCCAACAATCGAAGAGACAATTGGCGAAACGGATGAGAATAAGAACTGTCAATTACCACCTTAATTCAGGAACAAACCTCCTGAGTATTTACGAAGACATTTAATAAATCGAATACACCAATTAATATTTACTGAACAACTCTACTCCGTACTCTCACAGGGAAGCTGTGATACGGATGAGAAGATTTCAAGCATTATTGCCCTACTTCCACCAAAAGTCTGCGTGTGTAGACATGGTCAACTTTGTGAGTGACGAAAACACCTATATGGGTAACGCCATATCCAGGTTTTTACGCAGGTAGAATTATCAGCAGTGACAAAAACGGTACAATACCTCAGTGGTGAAATTTTAACTTGGGGACGGCAGTATTCAAACAAAACAACTTACACGAAAAAACCCTGGTAGAATGGACATATAACTTCGCCACTAAATTGAACATGAAGAACTGCCTTCTCGTGAAGACTGGGTACGCATAATCACTCGGGACACCTATTTTTAATTCCCTCCTCTCGACACCAGCCACTTCCTGTTGTGCGAATGTGCTAATCCGTTTGATTGGGGGATGATATTGTTATAAGCAAACTTTCTCATTTTCTACTCTCTCTCGACAGCTCCGGAATTTCTCACTTCTGAAGCAAGGGCCTTGATCGGTCAATAAACTCCGTGGTATCCCATGATTTACCATGACGTGTTTCGTCGTGGCCGTGCACAAGCTGCTTGCACGTTGATCGGGCATAGCAGCTGCTTCGATCCACCTTGTGAGTTGTTCGGTCATGGCGCCAATGCAGTGATTTCCCTAGGTGATAACTGAGAAGAGTCCTATCACGTCCATTGACCTCAGTTCTCTAGTTTCAGTGATTAGGTTTGAGATAGTGGAATGTTGACATTGCTGGTACTATGGTAAACAGGTGGCAAAATCGTCCTTCATTTCTGACCAGTTGACACCTTGCTCCAGTACTTCGAAAATTCTCTATCAATGCGCATAGACCTTCTGGTCAAATTTCTTCAAAAGTGTCTCTCTCAGTTCTGATGGTATTACGGGCACACTTATTTCTTCTTGAAGTCAGTGCACCAAGGTCCTGTCTCAATTCAACCGCAAGTATGACCGATACATTTCGAAGGATTTAGATTCTCAGATACCGCTTGCTTCAGTCGATCAGTCACTTTCGGATTCGCCACATCCATTGTTTATGCGGCTCTCGGTTTTCTATGATACTGTGGTCCAATATTTTCGAATCTAACGGGGATGTTGTGAACATTATCTATTTGCCGTGCACAACAGACCAGCTCAGTGAAGTAGCGTTCTTTCCCGGAAGTGCAGCGGACCATGAGTTTGTGCTTCTGCAGTCGCAAGGCCCTTAGAGCTAGTTTTCCTCCGGGGTTCCTTGCAAATTTAATGCAATCCAAATGTTTGTGGTCCATTTCCAATGCGGAGATGTGGGTCCAGCGAACATTACTTTTATTTTTCCAAGATCCACATCGTTAAGCACTTCTTTTTACATCTCTGAATGGTTATATCTGGCCGGAATTAAAAGCTGACTGAGATATTAACATAAACCATCCTGCATAAGCACGACTGAGACCCCTACTTTACTTGCATCGGTTGGAACATTGCAGTTTTTCCCAGCCGTCAATAACTTCAGGATCAGTCGTCCCTTCTTCGTTGGTTTTCGAATCATGAAAAGGCTCGATGGACTCTTGTTGAATAAACAAACCAATGGTTCTTCATATAAAGGACACGCAAGATCATTGAAGTATTTGTGACGCGCCTGTCACAACGTCTTGTTCAATACGGGCACCGGAATTATTTCAGTCGTCACTAGCTTCCCGAGCACTCATCCCAAAATGTCTCGTAACTAAGTAGTGCTACTATTTGTCTCACCAGTTGTGATTTCAAACCATCGATACGCAGTCCGTGTTTTCATTTTCCCGCGTCAAATCTGAAACATGCGCCGTATGTTTTGCCTCACGTTGTAGATGACGATATGGTTTCCATAGACGACAGAATCGGGCAATGTACCTAGGACTTTGAGTATCAGTCACATGTCTGTGAAGGGGGCATCCAATGGCCACAAACGACGTACGCTTGGACGAATACTGTTTTTAGCTAAAAGTACGGGATGTTTTGCCTCAATCTGCTTGCTTGATTGGTGCTCCCCTGTCGGTCCTGAAAACGATTGTTATGGGTTGAGAACACATAAATAGTTTACCGAGGAAACTGATACAGGTATCACAGTTCAACAACACAACGACCATGAGCACTCGTTGGCTCATTAGGCCTTGGAAAGCAACAGTTGTCAGCGGCTCGTTTGTGTACGCGCGACACAATTTTTGCCGGGTTACACCCCAGTGTTTAATTTCACACTCCTTTCGATTACGTCTATACCCAAATAGTTGTCTTAGTCCTGATTATTCACGAGCGCGATAATGTGATCTTTCCTCCATGCCACAGTGGCTAAGAATCGTGGAGAATGTAATATCCCGTCGTTGGAGAACTCACGTAAGTAATAGTAATTCACAGTACAGAGGACGGAATATCCACGTGTTAAAATGGATAGCACGAAGGTAGGTCACAGAACTGACGAATAAGAAGCCATATCCACAACCATCCGACTGAGCACACAAATTAGTAGGAAGGGTTTCTTTGGAAACACATGCAAAAGAGGGGCACGACAACGTGCTCAGTGACTTGTACAAGTCAGCAAGAGACAGGTCTTATAGTTATTCATTCTTCCCTTCCATTGTTGCTTCCCGCGCCTGGTTTGGGTACGTGGCCGTTGCAAAACCTGGAAAGATGGGGGGAAAGGCGCAAGTTATTAGGCTCGACGTTTGACTAACGTCGTGACTGTCAAAAGAATGACTTACACCAGTGTGCCCTTTTGCGGTTTGTTCATTTTCTGTGACCATCCTTTTTCTTCAGCAGGGAGTACCGTAGTTTGGCAGAGTGATAACATCAGTCTTCTCAGGACGTGGTGAAACTTTGAGGGCTGTCTGTTGGGCTCGCTGTTAAACTCCTCAAAATTTCCTGTTTTGTCGACCCAACTGGTTCATCCATAATGTTTGATCTCGCATTCTGCAATCGACACGAACCTAATGTTTAATTTACCCAGATTGTACGTACTCGTTCGTGTAGACAACTATCCCTCTTCCAACTTGTATGACTATATGAACTAACTCGGGATATGACATCACTCGCATTACGCCAACGATCTATAGTTTCGGACTGTTTGTACGACAGCAAGCCCAGGAGCTTTCTGTTGCCCTTCGGTGACCGGATGAAATGTGATATAATGAACAATCTCCGCAAGGGTGGATACTTTTCTGAATACATGTATCGCGCGTACTGACCAGTCCACTTATTATGTGAGGTGCCTACTCAAACTCCATGTCTCTCCACTCGTGTGTGCGACGCTTTTTATACAGTCGACTTTTGCTTTCTTGGGCAACACTTTATTCGGCGGTTTGTTGGGTTAAAATACTTTATGGCGTTAGCCGCGCACGTTATTTTGAAACAGACAAAACTTCCCTCGCAACAAAACCAATTTTGCGTTCCACGGGCAACATTCTGGCGATGTCTTTGCAGTTTGTCTTCTCCGTTGCTCGTAGACGCTGATCATCGTCGTGGGTCCCAGAGTAAACTAGAATTGAACATTCCTTTATTTTCAAATACTTTGGAAATGTTGGGTTTTCATACAATTTGAACATGACCCAAAATTGATCGCGGCTGTTACATTCCCATAGATGTTCCAGCCGGCTCGAGTTTCGCTCTCATTAGAGCTCGTCGGTGCTTGCCACGGCCGGACTAGAACTCCGGCCATGCTTTCATGAGGCAACCGTGTTGACCACTGCGCCATTGACCTCACATTAGGCACGATAGAATTTTCATATGTGGACATCCAACCACTTCCGTGTGCGAGTAATAAACAGAGGCCGACTGGAGAGTCTATGGGAATGCGACAGCTACGATCCATTGTGGGTAATGTTCAGTTTATATGAAAACTAGAAATCCCTCATTACTTGCAGTGAAATCACCTTCGATATTTATCGCCTATCAGGTTTAATGAGATCGGAGATTTCGACCTGCCTAGGAAGTCCTAATCGCGGGGTTATCGATTGGAGTTAACAGACAGTAACTGTGTCTCCTCTCGAGACGATCGGGCAACCTGATCATTACTCACAAGCGAAAGTGGTTGAGCGTTCACATATGATAATTCGGTCGTGCCTAATGTGAGGTCAATGGCGCAGTGTCAGCAGTCCGTAAGCGTTGGATTATGTAAGACTCGAATTGCTTTAGTAGTTGAATGTAAGAAAGGTGCAACCAGTATAAGTGGCCGACTGGGATGCTACTCTGGCCAACCGGAAATCAACTCTGGCCTATTCCGAAACGACTGTTGCCAGATTCGGCGTGTTTTATGGTAGTTGTTCATTCTGTTTTGCGGGTAAATTCTTTGTTTAATTTCCCAGAATTTTTCAAATCCGAAGTGAGATACTTCGTTTTCCGGTAAACTTATTCAGTTGACACCACATTAATGTCTGTTTCTACGAACGACTTCTCCGTAAACGTTTCGAAATCAAGTTTTCTTTTCCGCTGTTGGATAGTGAGAAAGGCACTTGTTGGATCACCAGATTAGGCACAACTCGGTGTGAACTTGAGTCGCTAGCGAACGATTCAGTGATATAATACGCTGCTATTTTTAGGAGTTATTCGTCTTTAGTCTTCGTAGGCACCACAGTTAGGAAAACAACAAGTGGCATATTTTTATGTTAGTTGTAAAAGAGAAAAACATCTGATTCTAGTCTACACTGCGACCGAAGATGATAATGAGTGTCGAAAGGGAACGGGCAAACAGGACCACACAAAGCCCCACCGGAGTGCAGCTCTTAAGAAGTGAAATGATTTTCGGAGGGGAAGCCTCGCTGGTTTCAAATAACTGATTCTGCTACCACCCTAGACAACAGTATCCAAGCAAGCAGTTGAATATGACATAGTTCAGGATAGCATGCAATTCGCTTTGTATCAAACTATGTTGGTTTCAGTGATATAGAAATAGGGTAGCCGACTTATCTCGGACTCAGAGGTAGTTTCAATGCAGTAGTTACAACATGTATTTAGATAATTTAGACATTTACTTCTCAAACGAAATTGAACATACTATTATCAGTGATGTGGTGAAATAACAGTAATGAAAAATAGGCAATCACTACGCAAACATTACGCAGTCGAGCGTATCCAAACAAGGCGAACATAAAAACTTGCATGTAGGTTAATACTGGTTATCGCCTGGGCTCTTAGGAGAATTACATTCTATTTTGCTGCTGCACTACAGACCAATAGTGTCGAAGTTAGTGGGCTGGTGTGAGTACCACAGCTTTACTTGTTGTTGTATGATAAAACTACTTTATCTCCGCTGTTGTGGGATACATCCCCTGAAACGGCAATATTTCTGTCTTTGCGGCCCTCAATTACACCCATAGTCATTCTAGTGATTGTTTGAGTTCGCGGAGTTGAAGGAAGTTACCATGGGAGTTCGTCTTCTCTGACGGCTGGCCTGCGCTTGTACCAAAGTTTCCCCACACCCGTCACCATAGCAACTTAACTTGTGTTCGTTGAGGTCTCCCTGTTTGTACGGTGAGTAAACCATTAATTAGAGATTGTTTGCAAATTCGAGAGTATCCTGACCACAACTTCAGACATGATTCGTCATAGGACTGGAAGATCCTGAGCGTGGGAATCATTGGTCAAATGAGCTAGTCTCGCGGTAATTCCGTCCATCTTTCATGCTATCGTACAATTTTATCAAAAAAGACGGGACGATAGTGCAAGTAGTACATTCTGAGAATTAAATATAGAAGTATTGACGCTGCCGTTGACGAGTGTCCATCACTATTGCTCATGCATGACTGTCCACCAAAAACAGAATTGCGACTGTGAACAGAGAAAGTGCTTCGATCGTTGACAGCCGCTGCCCTCTCAAAGGAAGTTTGGTTGAGTTTGTTTAGCTACTTGCGAGTAGCACATATAATACGAAAAATAACTAAGCAGCTAATTAATAATAGGGCTAGACAACATAAATAAACAAACAGAACTAGATATCTTCGTCACATTTTAGAAAATTCACTACAGGATCTATTAGCAGACAATGAGCAAAATCATTTGAACTACATACGCGGTAAACCAATTGTGAGTGTCAAGAACGAAAAAATGGAAAAAATGGTGGATCTAGATTTTGCGAGGTGAAAATACAGGCGAACGTGCAACGTAAACCTAACCTAAGTGGGTGAAACTACCGTGAAAAAGCGTTACTCCATACGGAAAACTTAGAGTTATGAGTTTCAAGGGGTATCTTAGAGCACAGTTATGTTGAAAACGAAAGACAGCAAGTTGGCAAACGGAGCATTACCAATTCACTGGGCTGAAGACTAACGTGCGTCTTGGTGTGTTATTCCATGTAAACTAACGGTAACTAAAGACATGCTGGTACCAGGGTGGGAAACAAATAAAACTCAAGGGACTGAGAGTGCTTAGTCCCATAAAAATTCTATCTGGCCTCGTCGTTTTGTAAACATCAAAAAAACATACTATGTTACAAGACTGGCAACGTTAGGGGAAACGTACTAGGTACAGGATACAAATTCACTCTGTAAGGAAGTGCTATACATTTTTAGAAGATTCAATGAAACAGGCTTGAAATTGTTCAGCATTTGGTTCATACACCTTCTTTTGGAGCAAACATCCATGAGATATTTGAGCCGTGAGCCTGTCGACCGTTTTATCATCTAGAAAGCGTTGGAAAGAACATATATTAGATAGCAGATTAGAAAGCATACAGGAACAAACCTCCTGAGTATTTACGAAGACATTTAATAAATCGAATACACCAATTAATATTTACTGAACAACGCTACTCCGTACTCTCACAGGGAAGCTGTGATACGGATGAGAAGATTTCAAGCATTATTGCCCTACTTCCACCAAAAGTCTGCGTGTGTAGACATGGTCAACTTTGTGAGTGACGAAACACCTATATGGGTAACGCCATATCCAGGTAGTTACGCAGGTAGAATTATCAGCAGTGACAAAATCGGTACAATTCCTCAGTGGTGAAATTTTAACTTGGGGACGGCAGTATTCAAACAAAACAACTTACACGAAAAACCCTGGTAGAATGGACATATAACTTCGCCCCTAAATTGAACATGAAGAACTGCCTTCTCGTGAAGACTGGGTACGCATAATCACTCGGGACACCTATTTTTAATTCCCTCCTCTCGACACCAGCCACTTCCTGTTTGTGCGAATGTGCTAATCCGTTTGATTGGGGGATGATATTGTTATAAGCAAACTTTCTCATTTTCTTCTCTCTCTCGACAGCTCCGGAATTTCTCACTTCTGAAGCAAGGGCCTTGATCGGTCAATAAACTCCGTGGTATCCCATGATTTACCATGACGTGTTTCGTCGTGGCCGTGCACAAGCTGCTTGCACGTTGATCGGGCATAGCAGCTGCTTCGATCCACCTTGTGAGTTGTTCGGTCATGGCCGCCAATGCAGTGATTTCCCTAGGTGATAACTGAGAAGAGTCTATCACGTCCATTGACCTCAGTTCTCTAGTTTCAGTGATTAGGTTTGAGATAGTGGAATGTTGACATTGCTGGTACTATGGTAAACAGGTGGCAAAATCGTCCTTCATTTCTGACCAGTTGACACCTTGCTCCAGTACTTCGAAAATTCTCTATCAATGCGCATAGACCTTCTGGTCAAATTTCTTCAAAAGTGTCTCTCTCAGTTCTGATGGTATTACGGGCACACTTATTTCTTCTTGAAGTCAGTGCACCAAGGTCCTGTCTCAATTCAACCGCAAGTATGACCGATACATTTCGAAGGATTTAGATTCTCAGATACCGCTTGCTTCAGTCGATCAGTCACTTTCGGATTCGCCACATCCATTGTTTATGCGGCTCTCGGTTTTCTATGATACTGTGGTCCAATATTTTCGAATCTAACGGGGATGTTGTGAACATTATCTATTTGCCGTGCACAACAGACCAGCTCAGTGAAGTAGCGTTCTTTCCCGGAAGTGCAGCGGACCATGAGTTTGTGCTTCTGCAGTCGCAAGGCCCTTAGAGCTAGTTTTCCTCCGGGGTTCCTTGCAAATTTAATGCAATCCAAATGTTTGTGGTCCATTTCCAATGCGGAGATGTGGGTCCAGCGAACATTACTTTTATTTTTCCAAGATCCACATCGTTAAGCACTTCTTTTACATCTCTGAATGGTTATATCTGGCCGGAATTAAAAGCTGACTGAGATATTAACATAAACCATCCTGCATAAGCACGACTGAGACCCCTACTTTACTTGCATCGGTTGGAACATTGCAGTTTTTCCCAGCCGTCAATAACTTCAGGATCAGTCGTCCCTTCTTCGTTGGTTTTCGAATCATGAAAAGGCTCGATGGACTCTTGTTGAATAAACAAACCAATGGTTCTTCATATAAAGGACACGCAAGATCATTGAAGTATTTGTGACGCGCCTGTCACAACGTCTTGTTCAATACGGGCACCGGAATTATTTCAGTCGTCACTAGCTTCCCGAGCACTCATCCCAAAATGTCTCGTAACTAAGTAGTGCTACTATTTGTCTCACCAGTTGTGATTTCAAACCATCGATACGCAGTCCGTGTTTTCATTTTCCCGCGTCAAATCTGAAACATGCGCCGTATGTTTTGCCTCACGTTGTAGATGACGATATGGTTTCCATAGACGACAGAATCGGGCAATGTACTCAGGACTTTGAGTATCAGTCACATGTCTGTGAAGGGGGCATCCAATGGCCACAAACGACGTACGCTTGGACGAATACTGTTTTTAGCTAAAAGTACGGGATGTTTTGCCTCAATCTGCTTGCTTGATTGGTGCTCCCCTGTCGGTCCTGAAAACGATTGTTATGGGTTGAGAACACATAAATAGTTTACCGAGGAAACTGATACAGGTATCACAGTTCAACAACACAACGACCATGAGCACTCGTTGGCTCATTAGGCCTTGGAAAGCAACAGTTGTCAGCGGCTCGTTTGTGTACGCGCGACACAATTTTTGCCGGGTTACACCCCAGTGTTTAATTTCACACTCCTTTCGATTACGTCTATACCCAAATAGTTGTCTTAGTCCTGATTATTCACGAGCGCGATAATGTGATCTTTCCTCCATGCCACAGTGGCTAAGAATCGTGGAGAATGTAATATCCCGTCGTTGGAGAACTCACGTAAGTAATAGTAATTCACAGTACAGAGGACGGAATATCCACGTGTTAAAATGGATAGCACGAAGGTAGGTCACAGAACTGACGAATAAGAAGCCATATCCACAACCATCCGACTGAGCACACAAATTAGTAGGAAGGGTTTCTTTGGAAACACATGCAAAAGAGGGGCACGACAACGTGCTCAGTGACTTGTACAAGTCAGCAGAAACAAAGTCTTATAGTTATTCATTCTTCCCTTCCATTGTTGCTTCCCGCGCCTGGTTTGGGTACGTGGCCGTTGCAAAACCTGGAAAGATGGGGGGAAAGGCGCAAGTTATTAGGCTCGACGTTTGACTAACGTCGTGACTGTCAAAAGAATGACTTACACCAGTGTGCCCTTTTGCGGTTTGTTCATTTTCTGTGACCATCCTTTTTCTTCAGCAGGGAGTACCGTAGTTTGGCAGAGTGATAACATCAGTCTTCTCAGGACGTGGTGAAACTTTGAGGGCTGTCTGTTGGGCTCGCTGTTAAACTCCTCAAATTTCCTGTTTTGTCGACCCAACTGGTTCATCCATAATGTTTGATCTCGCATTCTGCAATCGACACGAACCTAATGTTTAATTTACCCAGATTGTACGTACTCGTTCGTGTGTACAACTATCCCTCTTCCAACTTGTATGACTATATGAACTAACTCGGGATATGACATCACTCGCATTACGCCAACGATCTATAGTTTCGGACTGTTTGTACGACAGCAAGCCCAGGAGCTTTCTGTTGCCCTTCGGTGACCGGATGAAATGTGATATAATGAACAATCTCCGCAAGGGTGGATACTTTTCTGAATACATGTATCGCGCGTACTGACCAGTCCACTTATTATGTGATGGTACCACTCAAACTCCATGTCTCTCCACTCGTGTGTGCGACGCTTTTTATACAGTCGACTTTTGCTTTCTTGGGCAACACTTTATTCGGCGGTTTGTTGGGTTAAAATACTTTATGGCGTTAGCCGCGCACGTTATTTTGAAACAGACAAAACTTCCCTCGCAACAAAACCAATTTTGCGTTCCACGGGCAACATTCTGGCGATGTCTTTGCAGTTTGTCTTCTCCGTTGCTCGTAGACGCTGATCATCGTCGTGGGTCCCAGAGTAAACTAGAATTGAACATTCCTTTATTTTCAAATACTTTGGAAATGTTGGGTTTTCATACAATTTGAACATGACCCAAAATTGATCGCGGCTGTTACATTCCCATAGATGTTCCAGCCGGCTCGAGTTTCGCTCTCATTAGAGCTCGTCGGTGCTTGCCACGGCTTAGGACTAGAACTCCGGCCATGCTTTCATGAGGCAACTGCGTTGATCAGCGCGCCATTGACCCTACGTTAGGCACGATAGAATTTTGATGTGTGGACATCCAACCACTTCCGTGTGCGAGTAATAAACAGAGGCCGACTGGAGAGTCTATGGGAATGCGACAGCTACGATCCATTGTGGGTAATGTTCAGTTTATATGAAAACTAGAAATCCCTCATTACTTGCAGTGAAATCACCTTCGATATTTATCGCCTATCAGGTTCAATGAGATCGGAGATTTCGACCTGCCTAGGAAGTCCTAATCGCGGGGTTATCGATTGGAGTTAACAGACAGTAACTGTGTCTCCTCTCGAGACGATCGGGCAACCTGATCATTACTCACAAGCGAAAGTGGTTGAGCGTTCACATATGATAATTCGGTCGTGCCTAATGTGAGGTCAATGGCGCAGTGGTAAACACGGTTGCCTCATGAAAGCAAGGCCGGAGTTCTAGTCCCGGCAGTGGCAAGGATATGCACTACTGACGAGCTCTAATGAGAGCGAAACTCGAGTCTAGTGCTTCTTTTCGAAAGGGGCCGACTGGAAAGTCTATGGGAATGCGACAGCTGCGATCAATTGTGGGTGATGTTCAACTTGAAATTAACCAAATCCTCGACTACTCACCAGTAATCTAAAAGAACTTTGTCTAGAAGTTCAGGCTCTTAAAGCTTCTCGATCCCGCACCACTTCCAGAGGACGTAGCCGTTCTAGATCGCGTTCAAGAACGGGATTCTGCTGGTATCATCACAAATTTGGGACGAAGGCACGGAAATGCATTAAGCCGTGCAATTTCTCAACCGTCTCGGGAAACGCGAGTGCCAGCAAGTAATGGCAGTCCTACTCCTGGTCGCCTATTTTTTATACCCGATAGAAATTCTAGGTTGCGTTTTCTAGTAGACACTGGTGCTCAAGTCAGCGTCGTACCACCTAGAAAGGAGGATACGCCTCGTTCGACACCCTTCAAGCTCCAAGCCGCCAATGGAACCCCAATACGCACTTTTGGCACACGCTCCCTTACGCTGGATGTGGGCCTTCGACGTGCTTTCCGTTGGGTGTTCATTATTGCGGACGTACCAGATGCCATCTTGGGCATGGACTTCCTGAAGCATTTTGGGTTAGTTGTCGACGCAGGTCATCACAAGCTCCTAGATCCTCTAACGAGTATATCTACCGTAGGCACCATTTCCTCGACGTCTGTCCTCAGCCCGCTGCTTGCTGAACCAAGCGGTGATGATAGATACCGAGCAGTATTGCGTGAATTCACAGAATTGACCCGTCCATCGAACGAGCTACCTGCCGTCGTTACGGACGTGGTACATCACATCAAGACGAAAGGCCCACCAGTTTTTCAACGACCACGAAGACTGGCACCAGACAAACTGCGCATTGCTCGTGCCGAATTTCAACACATGCTGGACATGGGTATAATTCGCCCTTCCGATAGCCCATGGGCATCTCCTCTGCACATGGTGCCAAAGAAGACGGAAGGCGATTGGCGCCCTTGTGGAGACTACCGTGGATTGAACAATGCTACTGTTCCAGATAGGTACCCTGTACCACACGTCCACGATCTAACTACTAGTCTCGCGGGGAAAACAATTTTCAGCAAAATTGACCTCGTCCGTGCCTACTACCAGATACCGGTAGCACAGGAGGATATACCCAAAACAGCTATCACCACTCCATTTGGTCTGTTCGAATTTTTGCGCATGCCTTTCGGTCTCCGTAACGCTGCACAGACGTTTCAACGCCTTATTAATGAAGTCACCCGTGGATTAGACTTCGTTTACGCATACATAGATGATATCCTTGTGGCTAGCTCTTCTCCGGAAGAGCATATCATCCACCTGCGGACGTTGTTTCAACGTCTAGCGTCATACGGTCTTACTGTCAACGGAGCTAAGTCCGAACTCGGTCAAACCTCGTTGAATTTTTTAGGCCACAGCATCTCAGCAGAAGGGATTAAACCGCTCGATTCTAAGATCGAGGCTATTCGATCGTGCCCGCTTCCCGACACAATTCCCAAGCTCCGCCGCTTCAATGGACTTGTGAATTACTATCGTCGATTTATTCCCAACTGCGCCAAGCTTATGCAGCCTTTGACTGATTTGCTTCGGGGCAATAAACGTACTTTACACCTGACACCCGAAGCCACAACAGCTTTCGCCACCGTAAAGGAGGCACTTGCCTCTGCAGTCATGTTGCACTTCCAACAACTGGATGCACCGATCAGCATCGCCGTGGATTCATCAGACATAGCCATAGCTGCAGTGCTGCCCCAAGCTATTCTGAAGGAATGAGAGCCGATTGCATTTTTCTATCAACGCTTCAGTGATACTGAGACGCGAAACAGCACCTTCGGTCATGAATTCTTGGCCGTGTATTGGACTGTGCGCCATTTTCGTAGCGCGCTTGAGGGCCGTAATTTCTTTATTTTCACAAACCACAATCCCCTCCTGTATGCTTTGCGGAATTACTCCGATAGACATTTATCACGAGGAACCCAACAGCTGGATTACACAGCCCAGTTTTCTACGGACATCCGCCATGTCTCCGGAGCAGCAAACGTC
>LOND01010038.1:0-12239 GCA_014220965.1 Paragonimus kellicotti
TAAAACCTTCTCGCGATGTTCACAGTCCGCCGAAGTGCACAAACATCGGTGAACATGTCATGGTCGTTATGGTGTTTTTTTTAATTTTCGGCTAAATTCTGTGATCCCATGATAACCGTGGCTGGAGGCAAATGAGCTTTATAGGTCAAAAAGATATCAGACACGGTGTTGTGAACATAGCCGAATGTCTCATTTGAACTTTTCGAACTAACCATAAGCAACAATCTCGTTTAAGTCTCAGGCTAACTTCGGCGCAATAGAAACCAGCAGCCGGGAGCTTCAGATCTAGTGTTAAGTTATTTCTAATTAAAACTACATTTGCAGATAGCAGTAAATGAAACAGTTGGTTACAAGAAATGAAACAATATTATGCCATGCATACTGCGTTTGTTTAGTGCTTAAAGTAAGGCAAGCACTGATGACTCACAGGTTGCTAACTTATTGTCACCAAGGTAATCCGAACGTCTCTGATCGTTGGATCTAAAAGTGCGGTGCGTTGTGGTAAGCAGATCGCTGTCCCGTAAATGTGATCGGCATGCTGTGAAAGACTACTCGGTCTACTTACCACATTGTGCATATCTTGCCACATTGAAATGTCTCCGATTCAATTATTATCTCAAGTCATTTGCAGGCTGTTCGATGGTGCAGGCTGATTGATTACGTGATTCGCGAAGTCAGCTACTGAGTGAACGGAAACGCTCACTATCAAAATGTGCGTGTAATCTAGGTTTAAACTTCTGTGTAGTGCAGTACGTGGGACCGTAGGAGCCGCTTCGGAAACCGAGGGTAACTCATACATCACTAAGACCAAGCAAATGAAAAGCTAAACCAGGTGAGTAATTTTACAGGATTGACTGCTGTAAATTCACAAACGACGTGTCAAAAACGAGATTATAGATCACTTGAAAAAATACAACCTACAGCGCCTTACAAATTGCTATGGAACAGTGTTACAGCAGAGGCGGGCAGTCCACAGGCTCTTAGGATTTCTCCAAACTATTTTCTGTAACTTTCCTTTGATCGTTAGCACCAAAAAGCTAGTAAGAAGTAGCTCGTTCAGTACGTATTTCGGAAGATTTACTACCCAAAACAAGCACAGCTGCTTTGTGATATTCTGTAATTGAAAAATCCTGAGTCAACGTAATGTGGTTTTTTTTGATATCGACACTCTTGTTTGGACGTCGGAATGCTGAATTTTTTTCTTTCAAAATGAATTCAGGTTGTGCTAGATGAGAACGGTTATCCACCAAGTCCTCGGGATTTTACATAACGTAATATTATTCATTCGGTGTTGATATTCATTAGGGTGTCAAAGTTACACCCGATTTCAGCACACAAACGAGAACGTGCTGCAGGCTAGGCCGTATGTGATTTATCCATCGCTTTTTCCAATAAAATACAACGACACTGACTTCGCTGAACAAAGTAAGATAAACTACCTTATAGACTTTCACACAACAGTTCTACTTTGCAGATATTTTGGCCTGAATCAGCAAAGGGTTAGCAGGAAACGGACCCAAACTGAACAGTGCTTTTGCCGTTACATCTTCATGCTACTTGATTATAATAAAGATCTCTTACACATAGAGAGAGAGGGAAATGAGTCACATACGAGGCGGTTTTATACAGACTTATTCACATAACTACGCAAAAGGTATACCGCAGACCATGAATACCCTCATCAAACTAAATTTGTCTTATCAAGGCCAAGTAGACATGAAAGAGGTTTTCAGAAAGTTCGGCATACGGTTAAAATTGCCTACATCGAAATCGCCACCAGGAAAAATCGGAATGTTTTATGACAAAGTTTATATTTTCGAAAATCTTCCCTTTTCGGTCAAAAGGTAACGAACATAGTATTCTTAGACGTATCGTCTTCAGACTGATCACAATCCAATGAACGAAGAAGTATTTGATAAAAGGTTGGACATCGATCGGATTTGCTTTCAATACTCTCACTCAGTAGAACTTTTGGACTATCTTCGTTTGTAAAAAAAAGTACTTCAGAGCGAAAGTGGTTAAACACTAGTCTTGAAACATATGGTGAAGTGGTATGGAATCATGCTTTCAATCTGTTAGAGTTCGTCAACAGTTTATTTACCTCGACCGGCTAACCCCGTACCGTCCACGTCCTTGTATGATAACCGCGATGACAACTGTGTCTATTACCTCATATCGGGCATGCCCAAGTTATGTCCTCATAACTTACAGACGCAATCGCCTGGGAATAATACTCGGGCGATTTTACTGTCACAAGAGAAACAGTGGCTAGCTCGTTAACTTCATTTCAAAAGCAGCAGGTTAAAAGTCTATCGGAATGTGACGGCTGCGTTCAAATATGTGTGGCGTTCCGTTTAGATCACCCAGAATCCCTGTAGTAAATGTGTTACACGAGAAGTGATCGATTTGTTGTATAGCGTAAATCTAGGTTCATCGTGAGTTGATTTCCAAAGTTATTGCGACGTATGGAGAAAGTATTTTGTCTTTAACCGACTGGGCTTTCGTACCCAGCTTGTGATCTATCTACAATCATGAAGTTGTTGCCATCCACATAGTTGGTTTGTATACATGTGACGCATTTTCACTGTCTAATCGTCAGCTAAATTGGCTGTCTTAGTGCGTAATCGTCTTGTCATACTTCGCAGATTTAAGTTGATGACTAAATGCAAGATGGAGGTCTGAACTGAAAGCGTACTGTTAGCTTAACATTGCACAATAGTCACAGGTGTACAGCGGCTAAGAACTTCTTCAGGACTATTCCAAGATTTCTAGACAGTGATCTTTTGATTACATCTTTTTACTGGAAATATAATTTTATGCCAATTCGAACTGCCCATGATTTGAAGCATCAGTTTTGTAAATTGTTGTTACACGTGCAGTTAACTAGATAGACCGTTCATACTGTATGTATGGTTAGTTGAATAGCTCCCAATAAGTCTGTTCATTTGATGGACAACGCGAAATCACTACAGCACTCACTCAATATGCTAGATCGTAAGAATCCAAGGAAGTGATGGTTTCTGCAGGCTGGACTTCAGAAAATGGCTAACGATGGAGTGAGTTAACATAAGCTGGCGTTCAAGTATGACATCAGCAAAAAGCAGGCGTACACAATGATCCGTCATCAAAAGAAATATCGGATTCGAAGGAAGAGAAATATGACATCTTTGTAGAACATGTGTAAGAGGTTATTGTGATCTCTGACGCTGTCAGTATCGATTCAGTTTGACTTGACTGTCATTCTCTTATGTCCAAAACGCATATAATAATGTCACCTGTGTGCTGTGACGCGTAAGGCTGAGCGCAAGCAGCAGTCACGTGCAAACGTGGGCGCGAAGTGAAGGCAAGAACGTGAGTCGATCTACTAATCGAACGTACTGAATATGCGATCGCATGATTGGTTAGGGTGAAACGACGCACACATGCACCGATGCTGCAGGACGTGCTATTAGTCATTGTTAAAGTGGACAACACAAACAAACATGCACGCACACAAACACAGCTGCCCGGACGATCAAACCGTATAGTGCTCTGAGTATATTTGTTCCCTTCATCTGTTTTGAGTTGTCTTCTGCAAATTTCGTACTTCGCTATGTCCTATTTTATCTCGCCAGACATTCCTGGCCAGTAGTAAGGGCCCTTTGGTTTCCGAACATAGTTTTCCATCCCACCGTGTTCAGTGGAACTCCCCTAAAAAAATTTAGGGATGTTTACTCACTTCCTCTGAAGAGTTTTGTCTTTTCTTGAACACACTGACCACAGTTCTTAGAATACATCATCAGTTCTTCAAATAGAATCTTATTTTACGGATAGCAGTTTCTTCATCACGGTTGTCATCCTTTTAAGTAGATGACTCTTTCTGGTCAAGTGTTCTGTTCCCACCTTCTATTCATCGGTACACTCCAGCAGTCTGGACCGGTCTTCAGTCGCTCAAATATGAGTGTGTCCATAGAAAGTTAGTTCTGTAGCTCGAAAAATCATCTTGTCCACTGACAATGATATTCCTAACTACACGCGCCGCCATTGAAAAGCTTCGAGGTTCTGGACCTGCTCTGAACTCGCTCCTCCATGTATTAGCACGTTGTCCGAGACACACGCCCATCCTACAAGTGTATCAAGCATATAAACTCAACGGTGCTGAATAATTTCGCTCGACATCTTTAATCCAAATGGTGAACGCAACCACCTGAAAAACGCCGGACAGGAATATCAAACGTAGTTAGGTAACCAGATTCTTCATCCAACGCCAGCTGCCGAAACACGAAAGATGAATCAACTTTCGTAAAAATGGGGCTTGGTTCAGTTCGGACAAACACATCGTCTGCAATTGGTAATTTGTTCCCCACAGATTACGGTGTTCAGCAGCGTGGAATCAACGCAAGCATCACCATACTTTTTCAGTTTCACTGTAGCCTGAATAACGCATTCAGGAGACTCGTCTACTGGCACTGTTATCTTCAGTCCGAGCAAAACGATTAAACGCGTTCTTGTGTTTTTCAGGAATGACAAATGGAATTACTCCTAGTGGATAACACAACTGCTGCAACGTCTTCGGCAATAGAAAGACTAACAGTAACCGGCGTAAAGCCCAAGGCAAGATCAAACTCGAGGAAGCACCAATCAAACAATTCAAACTTTCTTAACACAGAAACTTGATGTGATGGAAGGTCACAAACTCCCTCGTCTGAATGGGATCCAAATCAAGGATTACTGTCGAATCTCTTTCTATTACAAAAAGTCAGTCACAGATTTTTCATTCTAAGGATTGCTGATCAGTACGCTTGTTTTTTTCTACACGTGAATCTTTGCCCTATAACGATGACAGACGAGCCAGAATCTAACCAACATACCTGTTGTTTAGTTTCATTAGGAGGCCTAGCGTAAACCCCGTTTGATACGGGACATCCTTAAGACAATTCAATATTTAGAGGAATTCTGATTACACACTGACTGTTGTTATGGAAGACGAATTTTATTGCTTAACAAAATGGTTCTTCTTTTGACAAATCATGCAAGTTTTTCCAAACGTTACCGCAAAACTGTCACAGATACATTATGAAACTAACCGGTAGGTGGCCAATCGCATTCAGATTCACCCCATTTTATCTGTTAAGGTCTTTCGTTTTCTGCTCCAAGACACCTTCGCCGTCACATATTCCAACACATTAGGCAAACTTTAACCATTTCAGCTTCAACAGCTTCCTCGTCAATACAAGTTTCTGAATGCCAAGGACCATCCAGTCACGTATCACACTATCCTCCATACAGTTGCAATAGTAGCAAGCTCTAGCCAGCATCTTCAATGCTGTCACATATCGGTCGATAGATTCTTCATGAAGATGGTTCATCCAAAAATTCTGAACGTGTCCAAAAAAGAGTTAAGGCAGCGATCTTCGAGTTTATAAATTATTCTAAACAAATCATTCTCATGTCAGTCATCGACAAGGCTCAAATTGTCCAAAATCTATCTGACTGTCTCCAACGAAACGGAGCGTGGTTGGTTGAGAATCATTCAGTCCTTCGGTCAGAAGGTTCAACAAATCAGTCATCAAATGTTTGCTTCCATTTTCGCCATACTTCAAGCAATCGGCTGCTGTCCGTTACACTTAACGCCTCAGGTAGAACGACCGAAATCCAATTCGATATACCTCTTTGAAATTGACTAGCAGGCCTTCTCATGCCCTCTGATATTAGGTCGCATACTGGCCTACTGGGTGGGAGGAAACAGAACGACAGTTTCCTGAGTGGCACTAAGCAATCTTAGACCACCAGAAGAGCAACACGATTTTCTTCTAGAAAACCAACAGCGTTTACATGAACGATTGTTATTGGGTGACAAGCGCATTACGTTTTTATTGCCCTCCCCGCTAGTAGTTACGTTTCATTAGCTTGATTAAAACATTTCGCTTGTTTATAACCTACACGCGTTCAGATAGGCTATTTGAATCACAAACTCCTACAAACAAATTCGGTGTAGCAGCTGATCGCTGTTTTTTATTAGTTGACTCCGGATCGACCACATTTCCGTCTGCCGCAGCTTGTGACTGAACCCTGATTGGCTGAAATTTCTCGAATCAGAAAACCGTTCCAGTCCATTCGTATAACACGGAGTCGAACAGTTGAGCTCACAGAACAACGTAACCAAGATACAGGAGCAGGTTGGACATCTCTAACTGTGGTGCAGTGTTATATCGGGCAGGCCACCAGTCCACTTTCATCCTGCTTGTAGACGGTACTAACTGGCACACCCGAGGTTCCCATCCGAACCTTCGTATGCTGACCTGAACATCAATCTCACAACGTGTATTCTGAGTAGATCCACAAGCAGTAGAACAAGTGGGGTTTATCACGCTGATATGTGACGCGAATATTTCCTGCCGAAATTTCATTGTACAACTACAGAAGCAGTCTGTGCGCCATAACTTCCGTGAAAAACTGGAGGGTAGGTTGAGGGGACGGCCGACTACTGGCATTAACAACACAAACTCAATAGATAGATATTGTCTCTGAAATAAAGCTAACGATTTACAGATGCCTGCGAGACGATGGCGTTGGTGAAACAGTTTTATTTTGTAGACGCTTCACGAAGTCCGACGAAATGGGCACTTCAACCAAAACTGTCGTAAAGCTGTGGACTACTGCACTATACAATTTTTTTGATCGGCGCATAATTTAAGAGTAATTCAAAACCTTAAGTTCTGCACCACTGCTGATCCTTTGGCACGTTGCAACCACAAAAACAACATCTTTGATTGCAGAGATGAGAATTGTCGTGCGGGTCTGTGTGATGCAGGTGACATCTGGCGTGAAGTGTGTTTTCACTGTTGATATAGAGGGACACGGAGTCAATCGTTGTGAGGAACACCTACGAATAGATTAAATCACTGCCCTGTACGAGCCAGACGAATATTGAAATCCCGTAAAGTAAAAGGTAGCCGTTTGAAGCTAATTAGCGGAACCACATTACAGTTGCAAACTGACAAGAGGTCAGTGATGATTGTTCATCCTCTTATATTGGGGACGAATATGAATACATTTTCTGTGGCTGTCAAATGTTCTTTGGTACTAGACAATGTTGCTGTGAAGAAGCTGGTTGTGATACAATTTAGTTTTTGTCAAATGACCAGTAGCTGATAACAAAGCAACTTTAACCTACACATAACTTCAATGGGGTCAGAAGCTGATTGTGAGCATTTTAACTTATGGCGAAAAACAGGATTGTTTGGTCTCCTCGATTAAATAAAGAGCTGGGATTTTCCTCTCAGTGGATGGTGTCAACCAAATTCCGAAGATTTTTGACAGCTGCTGGATGAACCAAATTCTAAACTGCGCAGACTTGCGGTAACCACAGTTGAACTGGTGGATTATATGAACCGACTAAATATTGATCGATTTATTGCTGTGTCTGTCAAGGAAATATTTATCTACACTATTCATTGAAGCATCCCTCAAAGTTCTAACTAATCTACCTTCCCTTTGGAGAACCTCAGCTTGGTTTGCATCCGCCCCACGATGACAAACAAAGTTAACACAAATGTTGGGGTGCAAACCCAACTTTCTGAGATGTCTCAGTTAGACAGCTTCCTCCTGGTGTTCAGCCCATTGGTTCGTTCCAATCCTGGGTAAGATAGTCAAGCTTGTCAACTAACGACTGTAGCAAATATCCATTTAAGATGAAAGGGTGTTTTGTGAACAGTATGTTTTACATTATTCGTCACCGGGTCAGTTACATAACAGTTTATATCATCATGATTGTCAAGCCGAAAAACCCGAGAGCAGTTTGTTATGATAGTTGGTTGTCTGAACTGTAAGACAATTAGGTGACCTTGCTAAACTCCGGATGTGTCAAGTGAGTAACAAAGGACACGTTAACCGTATGACCTGGAAAAACTTATTCTGAGCGCACTACTGTAAATTGTGCAATCGAATTACGGTCACCATCGCGGTAGCCAGAATACGGAATTCGGCTCCTCTGGATTAACGCCTAGGCGATCTATAAGCATGTTGGAAAGCCACGTCCAGTAGAACTCGGTGCCCTGAGTCAACGTGTTGCACCAGAATGGCACTTAAAATGAATTCCACTCTGTCCTTTAGTCAGCCATATGGGGTAGTGTTCACGTATCCTTCAAGAAATACGCTTGGTTGTGTGACTAACATAGCCGCCTTCACATCAGTATGTAAAAAAGTAAACCCAAAATGTGGTCCCACTTTTAAGCAACGTATCTTTGAGGTGTACATAGATTTCCGAGTTTGTTCCAAATGAGATTTGCAACTGTGACGTACTATAAGTCTTTGAAACGAGTCGCCAGTTCAGCCAACGCCTACATTTTATAGACTGACGTCATATCAATCAAAATTTCCCGCAGATGGCAGTTTAACTCTGGGTACTATCGGTTTCATTTGTCAGTCAATAGTTTTTACAAAGTAGACATTCTCTGAGAATGTCCCCCATAAGAACATCGTTTCTGCTGCAATCAGGTTATCAGTGCATATCTTTATAGCTCTGTTTCGGACGACAAACGATGTTTCTCTTTTGTCCGATAGGTATGTAAGTCTCTTTCCAGTGAATGCCTATCCGAACTGAGCGGCTTGCACGACGATTCAGTGCCACATTCAGGAAAGACCTTTCTTCCTTTTTCTCGGCCTCAAGTCTAAAGTTGGGATTGGGGTGTGCTGTGTTCGCCTCAGCAAGTGGGGATTTTCAAATCCACAGGTTCGTCAGTTACACAAATGATATCTTCCAGATACCTGGTGTAGAGATTGCTACGCTGAGTGATCCCAAGAAGCGTTATCCCTTCTGACATTGCCATAAAGAAACTTCATCAGAGCAGAAAGAAGACATATATTGCGATATGTTAACATTTCATTTACTCTCATCAGTCGCAAACGTAAAACATGCTAGTTATATACATCATATAGATAGGGACAAACAGGGACTAGACACATCTACAAGCACATCAATTATTATGTAATCACGACCATGGCAACCCGATAGGTTGCCTCAACCACTTTTGTGCACATAACGTCGGTTGGTAAGTTCGAATGAGCATCGCTTCGCAAAAAGCTAATAACTTGGGGTTTCGATTACGCAACAATATTTTGAATGAGTTTAATGGTCAACTGATCATGATGTGTTTAGCAATCGATGACGTTGGATTTCGAGCCGTCAATGCACCAAGTTGAGGCTGGTTCATCATCTGTTGTTTCAACCACTTCGGGATGTGTTCGGCGACTCGTTGTGATAGTTGTCGATCTGTTCTGCCTATGTAAACGTCACCGCAACTGCAGGTGAACTGGTACACAATATGGGAGACAGAACAGTTTGACAAACTACTTTCGCGATTGCGGAGAACTGGTCCTCTGGTGGTTTGAAATAAGCGCAACTGCGCAGCCGCATACGTTCGAGCCAGAGCAGACTTTAATTTGTTTTATGTCGTTGGCTAGATGGTCACCTTTGAACGGCAAGAATAAGAAAACATCCTTCTTTTGAGCCGTCAGTATGGGCTCAATGCTCTTCTTCACCGTATTATGTGCCTCAATGAATTTGTCGGGGTATCCATTCGCTAGTAAAGTTTGTCTCAGCAACTCCTGTTCTGTCTGCAGAGTATCCGGGGTGCAAATACGCCTGGCTCTATGAAACAGTGTCTTAACCATCGGGTTGCCATGGTCGTGATTACATAATAATTGATGTGCTTGTAGATGTGTCTAGTCCCTGTTTGTCCCTATCTATATGATGTATATAACTAGCATGTTTTACGTTTGCGACTGATGAGAGTAAATGAAATGTTAACATATCGCAATATATGTCTTCTTTCTGCTCTGATGAAGTGGTTAAAGGGAACTCAGTGTTTCATAAAGAAATCTGTCCTATGTTAGCCTCATTGCAACAACGTCCATCTGACGGTGTCTTTTCCCATCAATCTGAAACAGTACATTCTGAGTGCAATTTAAAATCAGACTTTGGAATATGTGTTTTGGTAAGCTCATACAAACGAGCCACAGCAATAGAAATAGTCAAGACTGAAGAGAGTGTTTAGTTCAGGAAGAAAGCATGGTTAAAGTGAAACAACTTGAAAAGTAGTTTGAGTTCTACAAGTATGGTCTAAAATGTCACAAGCAAATCACAACTATACTAAGTTACCTTTTGATTTTTTGTCAGCTCTTTCGGTGAGCCGTCCCAAGTCTGCCAGTTGAGCACACTAACTGTCACAGGTGATTATAACGTGCACCTTTTCCGGGAAAAGAATGATTTTCCAGTTGTTACCAAATATCTGTGGTCAGTTTTTTGACGACTGTGTTTATTTTGGTTGAAGATATATGCTGGATTTTGTGCAATGAATAGTTACCACTGACAGCCGGTGGTGAAATATTTTGGTGTAAGCTTATGCAAGGTAAGTTTGTTAGTATCATAGAATAAATAAAGTTTGTGAAAACGGTAACCAACAAGTAAGAAAAGACGTATTTATTGTCTTCCGAACCAGCCACCGTCTTGTAGAGAGCGAACATATCGGTTAGGTTACTACACTTTCTGGTACCTTTTTGTCAGCATTCACTCTGGAGATAAACGCATGTGGACATCAACATATTTCAAGTATCACTTCCATTTCAGCGAAAAACGGTACTGGTCGTTTCGTGAAATGTGCAAGCCTGAATTGCTTTCAAACTGTCTGCGTAGGAGAAACAGCATTAACGTAATCACGGCGAATAACCGCGAATAAATTATACAACTACTCTAGGTGGTTGTGGTGGTGTCAAATCAAAGAGCCGTCCAGTCGTTAGCTGATCACGCAGATGTCAACTGCCTTGATAACCAGTTTTGCGTCGTCTTCTAATTAACGTTAAGGCCTCCCGGGACGTTTTGCTGTTAGCCTGCTAGTGAACTTATTGTCATGGGACTTCGCCCAATGTGACTAGCACTTATGTTTGCCTTTGCTTTGTCAATGCCATCCTACGATGGGGTAAACTGAATAATTTGAAAAGGGGAGGTCTTCAGCAGTTGCAACTTATCATATGGAAGAATGTTAGAATCTAGTCTAGTTATGCGCTGTTTGAAAAGATGATGAATCATTCTGTATGCAAAAAAGAAAATGAAGGTAAAACCTTCAAAAACCAAGGCAAATACTGAAAGTTATGGTTGGCTTTTAATGCACTAAGATAAGTTTAACTGCAGGTTAAATTCAGAATTGTCATAAGAAGTGTACCACTGGCTCTAAACAAGAGTTTGCGATCAATATTTCAGAAAACCAATGAAGGTATTCAATTAAGTTAGCTACAGATGTAGCGTCGGCGACTAGGAGTTAACAAATTTGTATTATCAAATCATCAGTGATTTTTCCTCTGCTTCGGTGATTTGCATGAGGGACACCTTTGGGTTTCGCGGTGAATGCACTTATCCCACTAAATGGTATTTAAGACACCGTCTCATTTTATTCAGCTAATTCAGGAAAATAGAACGTCACTGGTATATCACGGGATACGATTGAGTTGTGAGGGGCTGATCTTGAACCGATGGTACTACAGTCTCGATCCCAAATATTACGACGTGGGGCACGATTGTCAGGTCGATTGTTACTTTAAAGCTAGCACAGATGGTTCCGAGTTCCAGTGTGTCACAGTATCTCGAGGAAAGTTTATCCAGCCGATATCTTAAGTGCTGAAGCGAAATGGTGAAGAAATGTAATACTTATCCTTATCATAACTACCGCATGTAAGGTGGCCATTTTTGTGTGCAATGGTCTTTAGGAACTGGTATCTTCATACAGTGCTATCGACCGGCTGAATAAATAACTGTCACGTCCATTCCTGCAAAAAAAGAGAACGTTGTACTATAGCGCAACGCTGTCTATTTTTTCAATCTTGAGTGGTTTTTAAAATATTTTCCTACCAAAACTTTCAATTGTTGTGCCTCGAAATTCCGCCAGTTATCTTCTTACGAATAACTGAACTGCAAGATAATAATAGGTGTTGCTATGTATTTGTTGTGCAATCGACTTTTTTCCATTCTGGGTTGTTTTATAACTAGGTCACTGATGAGTTGTATCGAATTTTGAAAACCGCCAACAATTGTTCGCAACTGTTACATTCCCACGGTCTTTCCAGTGTGCTCCTTTCGAAAAGAAGCCCCATACTCGAGTTTCACCCTTGTTAGGGCTCGTCATTAGTGCATATCCATGCCACGGCCGGCACTAGAACACCGACCACAGGAGAATGTGGGTGAGCGTTTGCGTATGATAATTCGG